>JAVSBU010348883.1:0-10177 GCA_033118015.1 Loricariichthys derbyi
CAGGCTAGGCTTACAGCTAGCTAAAATGGGGGAAAAAAAACTAAGCTAAGGGCTAACCAAAAAGAGAACAGAGCTAGACTAACAGCCAGCAGGGCCAAAACCTTAGGCTGCAGCAAGGCTTATGGCGTGAAGCTGCCTTCTGAGTCCAGTACTGGTTGGGCCATTCTATCACGATGTGGGGCAGATAGCTTTATGAACAAGGGTAGGCTTTATTGAACCTAAAGTAAGGCAACTTAAAAGCAACGGCAAAAAGCAATACAAATAAAGCCCAAAACGCCAAACAAAAGGCCAAAAAACGGCTAAACCCCTGAAGGCTGATGAGGGTAGGGTGCACGGCAACGAGTAGGACATGTCCAAGGTGACGTCGACCCGGTTTTATGGGCCGGTGTACTGGTCCGGACAACCACAGCTTGTGAACCCCTTTTTTACGTCCGGATGTACTGAACTGGTCAACTACTGGGGCAAAGGACAGGCCAGGGCAGGGCCTGAGCGATGCCCCACCTGCAGCATCGGATATAATAGCAGTGACCCCCGTGTGGATCCTTTGGGTCGGGCTGTGCCTGGACGACCACACGGGGAGGGCAGGGTGTACCGCCAAGATGCAGCTACCTGTCTCTACACTAACGTGCTAAGCCCTCACATGACCAGGGTGCTGTGAGGGCACAGTGACTGGACGACCACACAAGGAGAGCAGGGTGTACCGGGGGGGGGGTTTCACAGCTACCTGTCTCTACACTAATGTGCTAAGCCCTCACATGACCTCAGGCCTCCTGACCTTACTCCACCCTCCCTCTATAAAGGAAGGGTGGTATCTTTGTCCCTCACCAAGAGTGCCAAGAGTTAGACTGGTGCGTGTACCCACTGTGCATCCTGCTACTGGGCAGCATATGCATTATACATCACACCAGCTCTGGATGTGTCCTAGTCGTCACCACACACGCTAGCCCCGTCCGCCCTTGGGGATTAGCCATTTAGGCTTTTTGCTTTCGTTTTTGGCTTTGCTTATGTTGTCTTGTTTTTGTTTCCTTAGTTGCCTTATTTTACCTTCAATAAAGCCTACCCTCATTCATGAAGCTGTGTGCACATGGGTCCTCTTTTCCACCTTGCCCCCATATCGTGACAGTAACTCCATACTGTAGTGCTTGAAAAAGGTTTGCCAAAGTAATTGCTTGCCCATGTGGTTATATCAGCTTTTGTTCAATGATGGTTCTTGATGCAGTGTTTTCTGAGAGATCAAATATCACAGCATTCAGCTTAAGCTTGCACCTTTGGCCTTTATGCACTTTAATTCCTCAAGAATCCTTTGATTTTTTAATGTTATTATTCACTGTAGAGGGAGGAATAGGCAAATTGTTACAATCTTTCTTTGAGGAACATTTTTAAACATTTCAATAATTTTCTCACACATTTCCTTTGCCATTTCCATCTCCTGCTCTTCAAAGTCTCAGCCTGTCTTGGATACTGCTTTTGTACCAAAACATGATCATAATCACCTGTTTGAAATCACATCATTATATAGTTTTTTAGCCCTCAATTAGCACCCTCCAAACATTTTTGGAACATGTTGCAGGCATCAAATTTGAAATGAGTGAATATTTGCAAAAAAACAAAAACAAAAAAAAAAAAACCAAAAAAAAAAACCTAACAACAACAAAGTTTATCTGTTTGAACATTACATATCTTGTCTTTGAATGTATTCAATTTGAATATGGGTTGAAAATGATTTACAAATCATTCTGTTTTTATTTATATTTTTCAGAACGTCCCAACTTCATTGCAATTGGGGTTGTATAGTAGGCCTATCTCATCATTGCGGTTCTTTATTTTCCAAAGATTAATACATTTTAATTGCTAATAGATATTAAGATACATATGATCAAACTCATTTTACTTTGCAATGTCCAGTAGTCTCCTTGTTTTCATGTAGAGAGTTATAAAACTGCTCAATCAATTCAACCACTCTGTCGCACCCTGTGAAACCTCATTTTAAACTACTCATTTCCTTTAAAGAACAAACACTGTTAAGCTCATCAATCAGTACAGAGAACATCATAGCCATTATAGCTTCCTAACACAAAACAGATTTATGCTACCTGCCACTGAGGCGTTAATCATATATTCATCATTCAAATTAAAGACTGACACATGGTGTGGCTGTAGAGTAAGTATAAGAATTGAAAAATATAGATTAAACATTAGTTTAGGAAGCAGGTAAGAATATTGAAAGTATTATTTTTCTACTTATTTTATTTATGATACCCTCATGTCCTATTTTAAGTAGTCTTTCCTTCTGACTTGTTTATTTAATAAGAAGTCAGATTCAGACTCCAGGGGTTCATATCAGCTTGCAGCTAGCATTGGACTAAACCAAACATGGGTTTCAATCTGAATTACAATGCCTTAAAAACGTATTCATATCCCTCAAACTTTTCCGTATTTTTTTTCATGTTACACCCAACAACTTAAATGCATTTTATTGGGATTTTATGTGATAGACCAACACAAAGTAAAAAGTATGTGTGAAGTGAAAAGAAAATGATATGTGGTTTTCAAAATTTTTAATTAAAAAAAGATCTGAACAGTGTGGCTTGCGTTTGTATTCAGCCCCATGTACTCTGATACTCCTATATATTAAGTAGTGTGAACAATTGCCTTCAGAAGTCACCTAATTAGTTAATAGAGTCCACTTATATGTGATATAGTCTCAGTATAACTACAGCTGTTTTGTAAAGGCCCCAAAGGCTTCATAGAGAGCATTAGTATCAAACTGCATCACGAAAACCAAGGAACACACCAGACAGGTCAGGGATATAGTTGTGGAGAAGAATAAAGCAGGGTTAGGTTATAAAAAGAAAAAAAATCTGAACACTGAACATCTACCGGAGCATTATTCATTCATCATCCGAAAATGGAAGGAGTATGCACAACTGCAAACCTACCAAAACATGTACATCCACCTTAACTGACAACCCAGACACAGAGAGCACTAATTAGAGAAGCAGCCAAGAGGCCCATGGTCACTCTGGAGGAGCTGAAAAGATTCATAGCACAGGTGGGAGGATCTCTCCACAGAACACCTATTAATCTTGTACTCCACAAATCTGGCTTTTATGGAAGAGTGACAAGAATAAAGCAAGCCATAAGAAGCCCTGTTTACAGTTTGCCAAAGCCATGTAGGGACCAAATTTAAACTTTTGACCTAAATACAAAACACTATGTGTGGCAGAAATCTAACACTGCATTACACCATCCACACTATGAAACATGATGGTGGCAGCATCATGCTGTGGGAATCCTTTTCATCAGCAGGGGCAGGGAAGCTGTTGATGTGTTGATGGGAAGATGGATGTAGGTACTGTAAAGACAGAGCAATCCTGGAGGAAAACATGTTAGAGGCTGCAAAAGACTTGAAACTGGTGGGGGTTTGCTTTCCAGCAGGACAATGACCTTAAACATACAGCCAGAGCTACAATGGAAGGGTTTAGATCAAAGCATATTCATGTGTTAGAAGGGCCCAGTCAAAGTCCAGACCTAAATTCCATTAATAATCTGTGGCAAATCTTGGAAATTGCTGTTCACAGATGCTCTACATCCAATATGACTGATCTTGAGCTATTTTGCTAAGAAGAATGTAGAAAAAAATTCTGCCTCTAGATGAGCAAAGTTGGTAGAGACATACCCCAAAAGACTTGCAGTTCTAATTGCAGCAAAAGTTGCTCCTACAAATTACTGACTTTGGGGGACTGAATACAAATGCATGCCACAATATCCAGATTTTTATTTATTAATTTATTTGAAAACCATCTATTTTTTTCTTTACACTTCACACATGCTACTTTCTGTTGGTCGATCACAAAATCCCAATAAAATAAATTAAATTTTGTGGGTGTGATGTAAAATAATATGAAAAAGTTAAATGGGGTATGAATACTTTTTCAAGGCACTGTAAAAACTAGATCATCCCTTACATTGCATAGATATTCGCTCATTCATCTTTATACAGGCTTAGCATCACAGGTAGAAGAGGCCTAACTGGCAACACAGGGCGCAAGTTAGAAACACACACACACACTCACATGAGGACAATTTTATAGATGACAGTTAACTTGATACATGCCTGGGAATAGGATACTGGAAAATACCAGGGTACCCAGACGACACTTGCACAGACATAGGGAGCACATGCAAACTCCACATAGGCAATCAAGACCTGAAATAGAAGCCTGGATTTCTGGATCTGTGAGGTGACCAACCACTGCACTGCAATGCAGCCTTTGAATGGATATTGAATTGGTAAACTAAAAATTAAAATGTAGTAGGATCAGTGGTTTTTTTTTTTTTTTCTTCTTCTTCTTCTTCTTTAACTACACAACTGCAGCGAGAACTACTGCATTGCCATCTAAGCATACATAGGGACTTATTAGGACCAAACTCAGTTCATATGAACAAGACTCATTCGTTGTACAATAGCCATCAGCATTTATATAGGGTTACGTCTCACATTATGAAAACTGATGGAGATGGTTGCACTGTGGGAGGGAGGGAGAAATATGACAGCATTCATCAGAAGCAAGGCAGGCAGGCAGGCACAAGGAGCACATGCAAGAGAGAATATGCCAAGGACATTTTAGTGTTCTGCCAGGCTTGATGTACGGGTCAACCAATACACCAACTTCCTAAACTACTAGACTGCAGGCTCTGGAAAGCCTTGGAAAATTTTACATCCACCACTGTCATAATTCATTATATATTCTTGTAGCACCTAAACACATAGTATGTGATGTGGCCTACATAAAACAATGATCACATTACTCTACATCAAACATCTCCAGTAACAAAAGTGGGTAGCGTACACCTCTCACATTTCTGAAAATAATTTTATTCTATTTTTTCATGGGACAACACTACAGAAATTAAACTTTGATATGACTTAATATAATCAGAGTACAGCTTGTATAGCAGTATAGATTTACTGCCTTCTGAAAATAACACACAGCTAGTAATGTCTAAATAACTGGCAAAAGTGAGTACACCCCACAGAGAACATGTCCAAAATTTGCCTAAAGAGTCAATATTTTGTGTGACGACCATACTTAATGTGATGCTCTGTATATTGACACATTTCTCCTGTAACTAGCATTAAACATTTAGTGGGCATCCAACCTGCTGTTGTCAGATTGTGGTCAGTTCCTCCTTGGACATCTGCTGGTGATTTGGCCCTCATCAAACTCTTATGCCTTATAATATAATCAGCTGACAAAACATTAGTCACTTGTGACTGAAGCATACATAATAGCGTGTACTACCTCTAAAAGCACAAATAATAGCTACAATTAAATTTTGGCAGGGCTGAACATGTTTTGTGCAGTTTTGAAATGGGTTATCACCTCAACCAAAGGACCCATTTCCGTGAAATTAAAACACCCCCAGAATCAGAGAACCTCCTCCAGCTTGAACCACATCCTGCATGCAGTTCTCATTGAAGGCTTCCTAAGGTCTTTGATGAACAATGAGACACATCTGATAGGATAACACGTTTTTAGTCGTGAATAGTCCAAACAGTCCTCTACTCCATACGTTCATGCTATGCACTTCCCTGCAGGGCTTTCTTTCAGAAAGTGGTTGTGAAGTATGAGCATTGATTTATGGAAACAATTTTTGCATGGAAGCAAAGTTATTTTTATTCACAATCTGCAAAACACACCAGCAGTCCCTGCCCGTCACTTTTATCTTTCAGACACAATTCTGATGAGAATTTCCTGTAGACTAGGATTTTTGTCAGTGCTGACAGACCCGTATGAAGCTACGCCTCATTAAACCTGCAAATTCAGCTATGCTCTTCATACTATGGTTTTCGGCACGCCCAAATTCAACCACGCCTGTTTTGCTGGTCAGTAACATCTGCTTTGTGACCAATTTTCCCCACATTCAATGACATATTGACTGCACTGTACCACCTCTTCTCAGTCACACACACTGCAGGTATTTATAGCCCAACCCTCCCCGTGCAACGTCATCTGCATGAGCTGAAATTACTACCAACTTATATAAAGAATGGTCTATTAACATTCTGTTAAAATACCCCTGAATTAGTCTAATAATAACTGGTTCTATGTTTATGCCAGAAATTGCACGAGTTGAATAAGGATAGGGATTGTATTGTGTTCTTTTTTAATCTCTCATATATGATAGGGCAGTAGACGTGTAAATTGTGATTAAAAAAATAACACACTTTATACAAAACACAGCGGATATGTAGATCATAATATGATACATGAGATTTAGTTATGAGATGATTGTTTATTTCGTTCGTTGGTCTGTATTTCTGGTTTACTCTCCTCACTGATCTGAGATCAGATGGGAAACGCTTTTACATTTTGCGTCTCGTGCCGCAAGTTTAGCTCAGCCCTGCACACACGTCATTGGCTATTTGTTTAAATATTCTCTCTAAGCTCTTATTATTGGACCGATTCATACTCAGGGATTTAATAAATCAGTTTGTCCGGATACCTTGTGAAAGGACTATGCTGTGGTACCATAGAGAGGTGCAGGAAGTGCGCTGAGGATCAACGGAGGAAAGACTTTTCTATCCATCGCTCTGCTGATGCATGTAGGTGTTTGATCAGTGCATGCTGCTCTTACCATGCAGATAAAGTTAGAGTTTTTACCATTAACTGTTTGTTATACGTGTGATCTTTAAATGCGGACTTATAGTAGATGTAGAATAAAGATATTGCAAGGCAAATAATTGAGAATACAAGTTTGATCTTTTCATTTATTCCTTTCCTATAACTGAATTATATTTCCTTTGTATGTGGCTGAGTCTGATCATGCTCTGTTAAACTGATTATGAGTGGGAGCTATAAGAGAAGAACAACCAAGCCATGCTAATAAGTTTATTATAGGTATCTGGGGTAGAAATACTTGGGATAGTTGTTACAGCATCCAGTGCATCTCTGGTAGTGTTACAAAGTAATGATGCTGCTCCATGTCGCAGTGTTAATATGTCAGTCTGCTGCAGAGAAAAGTGTCCCAAACCTCAAGATATGAAATACTCAACATATCATAATTTATGATTTTAAATATATAATCAGCTTCTTATCTATGTCCTTGAAGATTTAAAAAAAATCCTCCCTTATCAATTCATAATTTAGGCATAGCTTCTGAAAGCATGTCAGTGATATATGTGGTTTGGTCCTTCACCCATTAGCATAAGTTAACCCTGTGAAGGTTAAAGTGATTTGTTAACTATTTAGATCAGATATGTATCTGAATAACAAATAGTTCATTGAAGTTAGACTAATATTTGTGTTGTCTAACCTCTGTAGTCGTAAATTAACTACGGTCACTGTAAATTAACACCTTCAAGAAAAAGGAGATGTGTTTATATTGGATTTTTTTTACTTCTTCTTCTTCTTCTTCTTCTTCTTCTTCTTCTTCTTCTTCTTCTTCTTCTTCTTCTTCTTCTTCTTCTACTTTCTGCTTTTCCCTTTTCAGGAGTCATTACAGTGAGTCATCCTCCTCCATCTCACTCTGTCCTCTGTATCCTCTGTCCTCACACCAACTACTTCCATGTCCTCTATTTTAAAATCCTCCCTGATTAGTAGGTCATTAGATATTTTTGTTTAAAATTCTAAAATAAAAAGAGGTGAAGGCAAAAAGCAATAATTCTGTATTACCCTTCTTATCCTTGTCAGAGCCAAAGGGACATGTCTGGAGCCTAACCTGGAATTCAACAGGCGCACACTGGACAGGGTGCCAGTTAATCACAGTTTTGTAAACATATCAACTTGGATTTGAACCCAAGTTGGCTCTTACCACTGAACCACCTGAACTGCTGGGCTGTAAATATCCAGTAAAAGGGATAGTGCAATTAAACTTGTGACATGAACTCCTGTAGTCACTAGTTTGCGTTAACTCTTTTTAAAACGTTGTATACTATACGCCGTCAAAGGAAACCAGCCACTAGGGGAACACTAGCCAGTGTATCTTTTGTGCTGGTCCCAAGCCTGGGCAGTTAGTGAGGGTTGTGTCAGGAAGGGCATCTGACGTAAAACTAACATGCAAGCTCATCTATATTGACATCATAACGGATCAGTCGAGACCAAGGTTAACAACGAACACCACTGGTGCTGTTGACAAACAGGGTGCTGGTGGAAATTGTGCTACTGTTAGTCGAAGAAGTAGTTGGTGTGAGGACAGAGGATGCAGAGGACAGAGTGAGATGGAGGAGGATGACTTGCTGTGGTGACCCCTTAAAAAGGGAAAAGCCGAAAGAAGAAAAAGTATACCATATACTGTCAAGTACGAGCCTGAAATGTGTTTTAAAAATGCTGAATTCTTAATAATAAAACAAGAAGAACCAACTTTCCTGCATCCATAATATAACTGATGCACTGTGAGTCTTGTATTAAACATTGAGACAGAAAAACATGAGCACAGCATGTACAATGATCACTGCATGTTTTGTCTTTAATTAATAGATTGTTATTGTAAATATTTTAGCAAAGTCATAAACATTTGAAAGATGTATCTGTGCATGCTGAGGTTGTCAGCTGTCTTTATAAATAGCTGACGGTTTAAAAATTAGTATGTGGGACTGTTTAAGATTGCTTAAGAGTGCATTAATATCTGAAAAGGTCATCAAATTAAAAAATTTCCTTTTCACCTCTTGGTGAGATAAAAAGTTAAAAGCAAAAAGGCAACTGAAATTCATTCCATCACCTGAGTGAGAGTACAGTGAAGTGTTTTATGTTTATGTAATTTTTTCTTAATTTGGTAAGTCTAATTTAGCCATAGCTGAGACTTAAAGGGTACAAGGTACAGTGCGGGGCTTGATTAGTGCTTTATAGGAAGGTACTGGTCCAATTTTAGCTTTGTTAGCAAGCATTAGCGTATAAAATCTGATGCGGACAGCCACAGGGAGCAATTACAAGGAACACAGCATTCTGGTTGTTGTGGCAGAACATGGATAGACTGAAAAACAGATGTGCTTCTGCATTCTGAATTAACCGGGATCTAACTGTACGGATGGGAAGACCTGCCAGGAGTGCTTTTCGATACAGTCTAAATATGACAAGAGACTGGAAAAGCACCAAAGAGAGTTTTTTGGTGAGAAATGGTTAAGTCATCCTGATGTTGTAAGTTCTGCATAAGAAAATTCCTGATGTTATCATTTTTTTTTTTTTTTCTGGTTGGATTGCCTCCGGCGCTTCAATCCAAGTTGATTATTTTACTTTAAGTTAGACCAGTTGGATTAGTTGATGTAGTATGCAACCATGCATCTTTTGGCTTTTATTATTACATATTGTCAGGCATATTTTTCATATTTTTATATTTCATATTTTGCATCAAGGCCGTAGAATAGTCACTCAACTTTTAATTATAGGTTCCTTATGTTTAGCTGGTTTGGTGGAGACATATTATGTAACAAATGCTGCCTGCCTGTGCAATTTTTAAAGGTAGGTTGTCATTAAATCATATTTGCATATAATAAAGCCCACTAAGATAATTATAACTTGACAGTTTTTAATGGTAGCTTGGCAGATAAACCTCCACTTAAAGAATATCTTTGAATGTTACGTTTCCCCTCTAATTGAAATTGAACATGAACCAGTCTGTGAATTTCATTAATTTTTTTAATTAGTGTTGGCTCTGTCAAGACCAATGACTTATAAATTGCCTTAACATAAAACTTGACTTCAGCTCTATATCCATCTATTTAGGTTTCCTTATTGCCCAGGGCATACACTAAAATCCTATCTGCCATCGCAACCCCTTCCTTTGGGCCCAATTTCCCAAGTAGATATAAAACAGTATTATGCGTCGGCTGAGGTCGGCCGGGGGGTCTGGGCTGGTTCCTAGGGGTCTAGTCTTGCACCTCACTGCTCTGCTTGTTTCTGGGCGTACTCGTGGAGCGCGCTACCCCCTGTTGCTGGGCTTGGTCTTGGGCCTGCTTCCTGGTGGTGCGGGTCGCGATGGGGCGTCGGTGGTGGTGTGGTTGGAGGATGGCATGTAGGTGGATATGACATGTCCAGTGGGGGACAGAGGGGGGTGCGAGTCTCATCTCTTCATGGGGGGAAGGCGATGGGCTGCCGTCTGTCAGTATCCTGGAGTGTTCCTGCAAAACCTGGATGATTACGAATTAACCGGTCGTGGTCATGGCCTAGACCGGGAA
>JAVSBU010348911.1:0-16997 GCA_033118015.1 Loricariichthys derbyi
TACTGCTACAATGCCAGCTCGTTGCTCCAAGACCTGCTTCTGCCTTATAAAGCCTAAGGCACAGCTGATCCCTATTAAGTGTGCATCAGCACCGCCCTAAGATCCCACGAGGAAGACTGCTTCCAGAAGCAGAAGCCACGTCCTCGTTACACAATCCTTTACATGACTTTACAGTGTCGATGCCCAGCCAGTTACATAGGTCACACACTAAAGGGAACAATTATCTGAGTTTCCCAGGAATTGGGTTCATGACCCATCACCATAATTTCCGTTTTTGCTCCTCAATCAGGTTATTACTATATGAGGTGCCTACAAATGTGCTAGTAAATTAGCTTTCAACTACAAAATAGACAGAACTTGTACTTTTCTTTATATAGAATTAAACTAATGGCTGCATAAGTTTTAACATGTTCCTAATATTTTGGCAAAGTGCTTTGTATTTGGTTATGCAAACACAAATTCTCTCACGTTGTGTCAACGTGTGTTCACTTGTAAACAGCATTCTGGGGATTAAATCTCTATGGTTACCCTCCTCATGTCTAAACTGTAATTTTCTATATTTCAGAAGATTTCTGTGGGGTCACTGATTGCAGAGAGGACTGGCAGTAAATTGTGTCCTCCACTTTGTTCAGTTCTCATCAGCTACAGCAGTGATTGTGTATCTTTTAGTCTCTTTTCTTCCCTGGCTTGTAATTATGGAGCAATCCTGGAGCTTTCATCTCCTTTGGTTGTGCTTCAGCCTTTTAGGTCCCGACTCCTATTCTGCACTTCAAAGAAATGGTGCTGTTGTGTTGAAGTCATCTGTTTTCTTATATTGGTCAGTAATGATCACAGAATTCTGACACAATAGCAAAACCATCATGCTTGTTTATTGTCTAGCACTAATATACACTGCCTGGCCTGAAAAAAATGTCAAACATGCTAATATTTTTTTGGACTGCCTTTAGCTTTGATTACAGCACACATGTCGGCGTCATTTTCACAAGCTTCTGCAATGTCAAAACATTTATTTCTGTTCAGAGTTTCATTAACTTTTCCCAAATATCTTGTATTGTTGATGGGAGACTTGGACCAAAGTCTTCTCCAGCACATCCCAAAGATTCTCAATGGGGTTCAGGACTGGACTCTGTGGTGGCTAATCCATGTGTGAAAATGATGTCTCATGCTCCCTAAACCACTCTTTCACAATTTGAGCCTGATGAATCCTGACATTGTAATCTTGGAAAATGCCCATACAATCAGGGAACAAAAATCCATTGATGGAATAACCCGGTCTTTCAGTATATTCAGGTATCAACTGACCTCATTCTTTAGGCACACAACGTTATTGAACCCAAACCTGACCAACTGCAGCAACCCCAGATGATAACACTGCCCTCTCAGGCTTGTAAGGTAGGCACTAGGCATGATTGGTGCATAACTTCAGCCTCCTCTCTTTTGACCTTGATGCACCCATCACTCTGGAACAGGGTAAATCTGTACTCATCAGATCACATTACCTTCTTTCATTGCTCCAGTGTCAAATCTTCATGCTCCCTAGCAAACTGAAGCCGTTTTGCTGGTTAGCCTCACAGCCAAGTGGTTTTCTGAAAATTTCTTAAAAATTGCATAGGTATAACCAGTGGTTAAAGTGGGATTTGGCAGGTGGGGGAACTCTTATTTTTTGTCGGCGCAACATCGTAACGAAAAGAATCACACTACTGATTTTCTTGGCAGTGGTGGTTTTATTTTGGTCCATCTAGCCTGCGAACCTGCTCACCGGGCTCTGCGCATTCGTTCTGACACTAATTGATGCTCTGACCTTTGGCGAATTTTCTGCATATGGTGCACGCTGGGAAACGGGCGCCGGGTGCAGAGCAACGGGGTTCGTTTCCGTGGCAGTGTCGGAGGCGTCTATCCTGTTACTTGCACTGGCCGCCGTCCAGTGCAGCGTCTCCGTTTCCTTTGGGAAGTCTCCGTTGCATGGTCCGTGCCGCAGCGGCAGTCTGCATGACTTTGTCAGTGATTTCTGCCAGCCTGCGATTGTTAGGTGTCGGAAAAATTGGTGAGACACCCCATTTGTGTAACCTCACCACTTCTGGATGCTTCACCGACCACTTTGGGTTTCATGGTATCGCTGATTATGATGAATGCCCTCTGTTTTTTGCTCATCATCAATGCGTATATAAAACTCTACTGGGACTTGATAAAGGGGAATTTCGACAGCATGTGGGACTGCACCATGATCCTATATAAAAACTACACGTGCGATGTTTAACAGCATTGCATGATCGTTGATATGAATATGAATAATTTATTAATTTATCTGAGGTGCCGGAAAGCAGTACCGGACTGTTCCGGCTCACTATAATGCCTTTTCAGGCAAAAAATGCTGACAACTTTTAAAGTGAATGAAATTTGAACAGTGAGTTGTAGGGTTCCACAATTAACTTTTAATGGTTCTTCCAGAGGAAATAACTGGTTAGTTAAAATTGACAATTGTTGAAAATGTTTTCCAGTCGAACATATTTGATCTTCCTGCACTGAGGTTGACTTCTACTCTGTTTTTCATCTGATCTCCAATGATGGCATTATAGTAAAAAGCTAGTTTTAAATGCTGAACATTGTGATATTCATATCTTGTGAACTTCAGTCTGTTTACAACAAAATCCATAAATACATTAAAAAAATGTTATTTGCATTTCTGTCTATTGTACAATAAGAACGTTGTTTTCCTTACAGCCATACATCTGCATTAGACAATATGAATGTCTATTTTGCAAAATGAACTGATAAGAGAAACTGCAACGCTCCGTTAATTATATTCTGTTAATTTAATGTTCAGTTGGACATATGATAAACTCTGGATTAGTAAAGGTCATATGTCTCTCCCATTCATGACATTAGAAATTCGTTTTTTTTCAGAAGCCAAGTTATTGTTTCTAGATAAATTGCTACTGTCCTATTATAATTCCTATACTTGCATGACATTATGTAACATTATGTTAATTGATGCTGTAAATGGCTACAGAAAGCAGGCATGCTGTGCAGATCAGAAGTAAAGTGTACATAATAAGAGTACCTGAGACTATTCCATTTAAGAAGGGCCACATACACATCTGGTTGGCCATCATGGCTGTATATGATCTTCTAAGCTGCAGCAAAACATTCAAGCAAGGTATCAACTACATCAATTACATTGTTAATTATGTAATTATTATTAGTTAGTCATAATTCTGTATATTATTAACATTTCAGATTGCACAAAGCTGTTAAATGCACATGTGGAAGCAGTCTGAGAGAGAAGAAGAGTGATTATGAAATGTGCAAATTTTAAGTGGAAACCCATTGCTCATATGTACAATTCATATGCCTGGATGGGATTTGGTTTATACAGAACTAGTGGAACTATACTGGTTGCACCTCAGACCATTTCAGCCTCTCCTGTACAGACAGTATCTTACAATAATTCTGCATATTGAGATGTTAGTCCTGTAAGTTCATATCCTTTTTTTTTTGTCAAAGTGATGTAATGTCAGTTAATAATGGTGTTCTGTATCAAGCATTTACTAATCTGTTAATATGGCTACTGGACCAGAATGTTTAGACTAAATCTACTGTTTTTGAGTTTCCCTTTGCATTTTTTGGATTATGCAGTGCACTACAGTGGTGCTTGAAAGTGTATGAACCCTTTAGAATTTTCTATATTTCTGCATAAATATGACCTAAAATATCATTAGATTTTCACAAGTCCTATAAGTAGATAAAGGGAACATAGTTAAACACATGAGACAAAAATATACTTGGTCATTTATTTATTGAGGAAAAGGATTCAAATTACATATTAGTGAGTGGAAAAAATATGTGAACACTTGCTTTCAATATCTGGTGTGATCCCCCAGTGCAGCCTGTTTCTAGTAACTGTTGATCAGTCCTGCACACTCATCATCCATTTTAGCCCATTCCTTTTTCTGATGTCCTCAATACTCTCCTTTGACCATGCCAAGATACACTTCCACAAATGTGTTGTTAAGAGCAGACTTTGATAGATTCCTGTTCTGTAAATAAAACAGGGTGCCCACTCACCTGATTGTCATCCCATTTATTGTATATATAACACCTGACTATAATTTCGTTTGCAAATTAACTGCTAATCCTAGAGGTTCACATACTTTTGCCACTGACTAATATATAATATTGGATAATTTTCCTCAAAAAATAATGACCAAGTATCATATTTTAATCTCGTTTGTTTAACTGGGTTCTCCTTATCTACTTTTAGGACTTGTGTGAAAATCTGATGTTGGTTTTATTAGGAGGCCTGCTGCTCCGCAGACCGACACTAGAGTGTCACAGCACCATGATAAATGTGCACCGGGGAGGACTACAACTTCTGGCACACATCCCACTCCCAGCAGTCCCAGTGCCAATTAGCTCCGATGGGAGGCACCTGTTTCAGGTGCAGTATAAGCCGCCCATGCACAGTGTCCTTACCAGGCAGTGTGATCACATTAGCTTAGCCCTTGCTTTTGTGTTGCTTTCTCTTATTTATCATTCCAAGCTACCAGGTAGTGCCTCAGCGTGAGTCCCTAGGGATAGCTGGCAATTCCTATTCCTTTGTAGACAGATAGTGGTAGGGTCCATCCTGAGGTAACAGGGTGTTCTGGTAGGGCAAGCCTCTCGCCCCATGGTGCTACCCACTCCTCACCCCTTTTGCTCTCTGCTTAAGCGGTGCTCCCCTTTCGACTCGTTGATGCACTTATCTGGTCTCACCTCCTTGCGTTTTAATCCAGCAAGCTCCAGTTCCTTAGTTTGCTCTTGTAGCCACTACCGAACCTCACTGACCATGTGGCTCATTGTTAGCTTTCTGACTCACCACCACAGCAGCCCATGTTCGATCCCCACTGTGGGGTACTTATTTTTGCCATGTTTCAGGCCATAAAGTGCATACTAACGTTTTCCCACTGTCTCACCCTTATTTATTCCTTTTTTTGGACAACACTTATCCCCATCTTGCAATTGGGTCCTCCCTCTTCATCCCGGATCGTAACAGTAGACTAAGAGTAATGCGACCAGAATGGACCCAGCAGGCACACACACACTGCAAGAATCTCTGCAGCACCAGGGGGTCATGATAGGGTGCCACAAACAGTTGGTGCAGCAAATTATGAGGCAGCTGACAGTGCTGCGTGGAGCCACTGAAAACTTGTGCCCCCATCCACAACCACTCTGACATGGAGGCTGCTGTAGGGGACTCACTGGTAGCAACTGCAGAGAGGTTCGCTGGGGAACCCTATCTCTGTCTGGGTTTCCTTCTGCAAAGCTCCCTGACCTTTGAGAAGCAACCTGTCTGCTTACACATGGACTGATCCCTGGTGGAGTACATGATCTTCCTGGTGTCATGTTGGGCCCTCGCATGGGTGACTGCCCTATGGGAGATCAAAGCCACAGAATGTGACATCAAGGAGGCCTTTACCCAAGTGGTCTGGCAAATGTTTTACCCCATCCCATCCCCATGACTCCTCAAACTGACACAGGGCTCTGGCTGCAGAGTCCAGTTGGAATAAGGAGGCATTGATGGGGTGTTACAGAGAGGGCTGAGCGAAAAGCTCAAGGATGAGCTCACGGTCTGCAACCCACCAGCATCACTCGCTGACCTGTATGACCTATGTATGTGCCTTGACATATGCATGAAGGAAACGGCGAGGAAGCACGAGGTATGTGGTTGCTCACCCCCTTGCCCCCTGGGCACACTGACTGGATTAGTTTCACCATGGGGTGGAAAACCCTGAGCCAGAGCCCATGCAGCTTGGGCTGAGTCCACCTCTGCCCGTGGGCCACCAACCCGGACCCCATGGAGGGTCAGAAATGAGGGGGCAACTCCAACTGGTCTTGGAGAAACTGCCATAGTATGTTCCTCTTACAGCCATCGATGGAGGGGCCATGGGCACCGGGGCTATCACCCATTGACCCGTCGATCTGCGGGTGGGACCCTATGCCTAAAGGATCCCCTTTTGGTTACCCAGGTGACCCACCTGTGGCTGGCACTGCCAACATTTTCCTGCAATTTGTCCAGCACCTCAGCATGGTAGCTGCCCCCCACAGCTCTTAGCCCTTTCACTGAACCAGTGAGGCACAGAGCACCTACGATGAGCTCAAGAGGTGGCTGCCCTCCTCCCTGGTTCTGCGCCTCACAGACCCGGAGGAGGCATTTTTCATCGAGGTGGATGCCTGGATGCCATATTATAGAAAATTCTAAATGGTTCACAAACTTTCAAGCACCATTGTATATGCACACAATGCTACTGAAAGTTACATTCTTTCTGAAAAGGATCTTGGGCTCTATAGGCTCTATGATTCGAATGTTAAAAAGTATCCAACTATTCATGCTCCATTTACACATTGGTTGCACTAAGACATTTTTTTTTTTTTTTTCACTGTGGTCCAGAGGTCATGGGATGGATGCTTTTTTTTTGCTTTTTTTTTCTGCCAAAGGCTTAGTAGCATTAAAGTTGTTCTCATTTGCCACTTAAATATTCCTAATTGCTTGTGACAAAGGTAATGGAAATGCTGGTGTTTGTAACAATTTATTCGAATAGTTCTAACTGTGAAATACAAACCAATATTTCTATTGTCTAATACAGATTTTTGACTGTATAGCAAAGTAATTCAAAATGTACAATAGAGAATAATACAACACCAACACCAATCAATCCATCAGTTATGAAAGGATGTCAAATAGTGAACTGTACATCCACTGTCCCAGTATTACCCACACTCCAACTGCAGCTCTATTACAATACCAGTGAATATAGGCAAAGCAGAATATAGACGTTTGTCCCTGTGTGTCAGATCGATAGTATGTCTTCTGAGTCTGAAATTTCTGGGAGCTGTAAGCATTATGGGCAATTTGCCCCTCCTGCTGTTAGCTCAATTAACTTTTGTAAATGCTTGTGATAAAGGAGGACAAGCTGTGTTATAATAGTGTAGTGCCCAGTAGGCATGCTGGAAACAAAGGCTCAGAAAGACCCTGCATCTCTGGGAATAAAACAGACCATCTCTTATTCTCTACTGTTATTGTTTCACCTTGCTTCAAAGAATGTCGGTCCCAAAAGTTACTTCAACACAATTTAATTTAACACTATTGCTGTGGTAAAACTAGTTTTGATACATTATACATTAGTTTTGTTTAAAAAAAAATTAAAATTTTATTCTGCAATTTTATATAATAATAACCATTATATTTATGAAAACCAATTGATGTTTGCTGTTCATTTTGGCTGGCATGGTGGCTCAGGGGGTAGCACTGTCACCCCACACTGAGAGGGCTTCCTCCCCCAGTCCAAAAACATGCTTTTAGCTACTTGATTACACTATAGTGGCCGTGGTGTGCGAGTGTGTGCCCTACAACAGAGTATGCAAAAGGATGTGAACCTTTGCTTTCAGTATCTCATGTGATACTCCCCCCACGCCATGCAGCAATAACTGCAGCTAAAGGTTTTCGGTAACTGTTGATCAGTTGTGTACACTGGCTTGGAGGAATTTTAGCCCATTTCTCCATACAGAACAGCTTCAATTCTGGGAGGTTAGTGGGTTTCCTCACATTAACTGCTGGCTTTAGGGCCTTCCACAACATTTCAGTTGGATTAAAGGCAGTACTTTGACTTGGCTATCTCAAACCATTCACTTTATCCCTCTTTAACCATTCTTTGGTAGAACAACTTGTGTGGTTAGAGTTGTTGGCTTGGTGCATGACCCACCTTCTCTTTAGATTCAGTTCATGAACATATGTCCTGAAATTTTCCTTTATAATTCTCTGATATAATTCAGAATACATTGCTCCATCACATCCATCCTGGCCCAGATGCAGCAAAGCAGGCCTAAACCATGATACTACCACCACCATCACAGATGGGACAAGCTTCTTATACTGGAGTGCAGAGTTTTACTTTTTCCAGACATAACACTTCTTTTAAACCAAGAAATTCTATTTAGTACTCATCTGTGTACAAAACATTCTTCCTATAACCTTCTGGCTTGTCCACATGATCTTTAGCAAACTGCAGACGAGCAGCAATGTTGTTTTCTGTCTGACTGTGGATTGTTGGAGTCCAAACTCTTTAGAGATGTTTTTCTAACCTTTCTGAGCCTGATGAGCATCAAAAACTCTTTTTCTGAGGTCCTCAGAAATCTCCTTTGTTCGTGCAATGATACACCTCCACAAACGTGTTGTGACTTTGATAGATCCCTGTTTTTAAAATAAACCAGGGTGCCCACTCACACCTGATTGTAATCCCATTGATTGAAAACACCTGACTCTGATGTCACTTGCCAATTAACTGCTAATCCAAGAGGTTCACATACTTTGCCACTCACTGATATGTAATATTGGATCATTTTCCTCAATACATAAATGAGCAACTATAATATTTTTGTCTTATTTGTTTAACTAGGTTCTCTTTATCTACTTTTAGGACTTGTGTGAAAATTTGATGATGTTGTAGGTCATATTTATCTAGAAATATATACAATTATAAAGGGCTTACAAACTTTAAAGCACCACCGTACATAAGCAAATGGATAACTTTTCATGTAAACAGGGAAAACAAGTATAAACATGCATTGTTAATGTTATGCCTTTATTCTTTCACCTTGGCTTATTTGTAACAGCAGCTCATGTTGAGCTTTCTGCAAATATCAGTCCAATCCCGTCTTTTCGATGCTCCCAAATAAGAGGACAGAGTTGTTTCCTTGGCAACACAGAGGGCGATTTTCTGTAATTTTGTGAGGGCTTGCTGTGGACAAAAGAGCTCTTACTTACCTTCACTTTTCACTGACTGCAAAAGCAGATTAATTAGAGTCCTGAGCTCCACTCATTCACTGTTATTCTTTAAGCTCGGCCCATTTGTCAAAACACTTAAAACACTTGCCAGTTAGAGCTACTGCTTTTAGAGACAGATCTAAGTAGCAAGGAAATTATGTGTTTGGTTTTTATTATCTTGAGTTTTATCTCAGTTTTCACAAAATAGACATATAATATCATTTTAATGTCTTTAATAATGAAGCCTTAGACAACACATCAAATGTCAAATTCCACTTCAAGGAAACCCATCTTATTTTATATATTCATTGAATTATTTTAATATTTTTTCTTAACATTTGATATGTCAAAGTTGTTTGTTTTTTATATATCAAGATCTATCTTAATTAATACACGAACTCAACATTTCAATCTGATCCATCTCCTTCACTCAAATGTTTGTTGATAATGTCAATAAATTCATAGTATAGATTAAAGGATGCTTCAGCCTTACAGGCAGAGTTTCAGTGAAATGACCATATTTGAAATTGGCCAATTAAAAAAACTGTTATAACATAGACATTTCTTGATGGATGAGTGGTATATGTAAAATATAGTGATTGCATTAAAATGTTACTAAAGATCAAAATATTTATGTTGGCTGAATTTCAGAAACTTAAAGGTTCATAAGTTTACAGTGCATTACTGTCATTTAAGAGCATAATAATTAAACTTTATTTGGTTTGAGGTGTGAACTACAGCATGATATGATATGCTTGCCATTCATTATTTGAATTACGGGAATATGCCAGTCAAAATGTCACATCCAATCACCCACATATTCTTCTGTGGATTTAGTAGCATTTTAGGATTTAGATTTTCAATCAAAAGTAGCAGTGCATGGACCAATTCCCAGTAGAATGACAGTTCCTCATTAAAATTGATGCCCATCTTGTTGGTCTACCAAATACAGTCATGGGGCATCACTTAGCTTAAATTCTAGAAAGCATTGACCTGTGTGAGAATTTGAGATTATTAGATCAGAGCTTTTTTTGGAATGAATATTGGGACTGAATAAACAATAGATATATTAAGGATTTACAAATCATCAAAAGGTTTGATAAGATTCCTTGCATTCACTGAAGTTTTTTTTTTTTAATCACTCATAGTGTGATCTGTTTCACTAGAATTGAGTCAGTGTTTTTTTTTGGTTTTGCTTCATTGATCCATTTTTTTTTAAATTTCATGACTTATGTATTTAATTTATGTGGTCTACTATGATAAATCATGCATTATATAAGGTGATGTTATGTTTCCAAAGGTTTGATTCAATCAAGGGTCCATTTGTTTATTTTCTGTACTCTCAAAAAAAAACAAAAAACCCAAAAACAACAACAACAAAAAAAAAAAACCATGAATGTGCATGGAAAATGGTTGTTGACTTGGTTTGTACTTATGTTTTGGCAGCTGTGTAATGGAGGATCAGTAACAGATCTGGCAAAGGGTATGCTTAAAAGAGATGAATGCTTGGACGAATCTATCATTGCATATATCTTACATGAAGCCCTCATGGTAAGTTTGGTTTGTGGGTGCTGTTCTGCAAATGTCGAATATTTGTGTGATTTAATAATGATGTTTTAGTCTCCCTGTAAGGTAAATATAAAGTTAATTTATGTTTGCAACACTGCATACGATTAAGTGAGTATGAAAACAGATGAATTAGTTCCTTAATGGTATACATTTGGACCATAAGGGGCACTGTTATGGAATAGCTACAGTGCCTTACAAAATTAATCATACCCCTTGTGCTTTTACACTCACAAACCTAAATGTATTTTGTTGGGATTTTATGTGATAGACCAACACAAAGTAACAAGTATGTGAAGTGTAAAGAGGATTAAAAAAATCTGGAAAGCATGGCATGCATTTGTATTCAGCCCTTCTGAGTCAATACTTTGCAAGGCCACCTTTTGCTGCAATTACAGCTGCATGTCTTTTGGGGCATGTCTCTACCAGCTTTGCACATCTAGAGGCTAAAATTCTTCTTCGCAAAATAAGGACGGCATCTGAACAATTTTCTCAATATGATTTAGGTCTGGACTTTGACTGCGCAATTTTAACACATGAATATACTTTGATCTAAACCATTCTCTCTGGCTGTATGTTTAGGGTTGTTTTCCTGCTGGAAGGTCCACGCCAGTCTCAAGTCTTTTGCAGCCTCTAACAGGTTTTCCTCCAGGATTGCCCTGTATTTAGCTCCATCCATCTTCCCATCAACTCTGATTGACTTCCCTGTCCCTTCTGAAGAAAATCATCCCCAGAGCATGACACTGCCACCACCATGTTTCACAGTGGTAAAGGTGTGGAGCAGTTTCTGCAAGCAAGACTTCTTGTGGCTTGCTTTCTTCTTGCCAGTCTTCCATAAAAGCCTGATTTAGAGTACACAATTAAAAGTTGTCCTGTGTACAAATTCTTCCATCGGAGCTATGGATCTCTGCAGGTCTTTCAGATTGAATATGGGCCTCTTGGCTGCTTCTCTAATTAGTGCTGTCCTAGCCTGGGCTATTTGTGTAGGTGGACGGCCATGTCTTTGGTAGGTTTGCAATTGTACTCCTTCCATTTTTAGATGATGGATTGAACAGTGTTCCCTGAGATGTTCAGAGTTTGGATATACAGTACTGTGCAAAAGTCTTAGCCAAAAATTTGATTTGTTGTTTAAGGTGCTGTCACAGTGCCCAAAAGTGTGCATTGCTACCGACTTGCGGCCAAATAAATGAGATAATCGCGATACGGTAGGCGTTGTCGTACTTCAGACGTTCATACATCCGCACATGTTTGCATAATCCAGAAGAGCGAATCATTTCTGCACCTCAAATTTTGAGCTTGCTCAAAATTGTTCTACGGAAGACCCTTAGAATAAAGACTGTAGAGAAGCTTCTGCTTGCTTTTTAATAACCCACTGTTCAAGTTTGTCCTCTAACTGTGGCCATCTCACTTTGTTCCCTTGGAAACTCTGGTTGGTCTGTTTGGTTTTAATTTCAATCTGTAGAGTAAAAAGCTCGAGCAGTTTCTCTCCTAATGCCACTTTGCAGTCGGGTCCTATAAAACAGCGTTTAGACATGAATTAAAACTCTCAGTGTAGATAGCATGACTGAGAATTCTCCAAGTGCAGGTAACATGACCGTGGTAACTCTGATTGGTCTTCTTTACTTGGCACAGGTCACCTTCTTGCTTCCTTGCTTCCTCCACTTCCACACCATTGATTCAATAATGTTAAATTTTCTCACAGCTGCTCTATTTCCATGTTCTACTGTGTACCTCATAGTCTTGAGTTTGAAATCCGCTTTGTAAGCATGTGTCTTAACATGTGCCATTTTGGGGTGCTAACAAACACACCGTAATATTATGCTGAAGTTCATTAAGTATTACTCCGTGAGGACCCTGACTACATTAGCCGTAGTGCTCCCACAATCAATTCATAAAGCGCTTCGGCTTCATTGCTTACTAAAGTCATTGTAAAACATTTTGAAATATTCTTGAGCAGGCGCCATTTTGGGGTCCTATGTTATGTTTAAGTACGTTATGGGATACTCCACGAGGCCCCTGACTATGGTAGTCGTAATGCCCCAAGAATCCATCAAGCAATTCGGTTTGCTTACCAAAGCCATTCTAAAACATTTTGACAGATTTTTGATCACAGTGTACGACATAAAATCAGTTAGTAGTAAGCACAACCAGAATTCATACATAAGGTGCATTATAAGGCGAACTGTCAATTTTTGATCAAATTAAAAGATTTTAAATGTACCTTATGGTCCAAAAAATACGGTAGGTGACTTATGAAGGCAATTGGTCACATTGGATGTTATATAGTGGTATTAGAGTTCAGGGGGGCTGAAAACAAATGTGTGCCACACTTTTAAGATTTTTATTTATAAATCAATTTATAAATTTATACATACTTACTACTTTGTGTTGGTCTACTACATAAAATCCAAATACAATACATTTAAGGTTGTGGGTGAATTGTAAAAAATGTGGAAAAGTTAGAGGGGTATGAATAATTTGCAAGGGACTTTTGTGAAGAACATCATACTCTTGTCAATTTTTAAATGTTATTAATGTATTACTCCTTAAATGACAAAAACATGTATGCATTACATAAGTGGCTGCATTTGCAGTTTACATTCTTATACTGTCTTGGTTATCATTTATTTGCACAAGTCATCATTAGTCATCCTCTGAACCCTAATTAGTGGTCACATTTTGTCTACAACAAATAAAGAAATCAAGAACAGACTACCTCAACCCAAGACTATTTTCAGTCCAGATGTGACAATGACAATCTTATCATCTTAAGCTTCTACTTGTGCTACTCCAGAGTCTTCTGTTTGGATCCTTAGTAGCCTGTTTTGATTTATTTGGTTGTATCAAACCAAAAATAATTGAATTTCAGTTTAATTGTCTTATCTTTCGAGGGAAGGTGTGGTTTGATTCAGTTAAGGATGCATTTCTTTATTTTATTTTCTGTTCAAGGTACACTCTAAAAGAATCTTCTTCTGTTTTAATAAATAATTAAATCAGAGACTGTGAGATATACCATAGAGATGACTGTGTGTGAAAATCCCAGTAGATCAGCAGTTTCTGAAATACTCAAACCAGCCTGTCTAGCATCAACAACCATGCCACATTCAAAGTCACTTAAATCACTTTTCTCCTCCATTCTGTTGCTCGGTCTGTGCTTAAGCAGGTCATTTTATCCATGCCTACTTGCCTAAATCCACTGAGCTGATTAGACATTTGAGTCAGTAAACAGGTGACTTAATAAAGTGGCCGGCGAGTGATTACACAGTGCAATCTAGGCAGACTAATGCAGCTTTATGGGTTTTTATTTGTTTTGCCATATATTGATTAGGATTAGAATTTACTGGTCCCCGGTCTTTTTTAATTTAGTGTATTTGTATTTTTGTATTATTACTTTTCTAGTTTATTAGATATAATGATCAAGTAATAAGCAGCAATTGAAATTTACTGTTTAGCCTAACTCATGCAATCTCTGCAGGGTCTGCATCACTTACATGAGAACAGAACCATCCATCGTGATGTAAAGGGTAACAACATCCTCCTGACCACTCAGGGAGGGATCAAGCTGGTTGACTTCGGTGAGTATTTAAAGACAGAAAGAATGTATGAGTGCATGCTTTTTATTTAGTAAAGGTGATTCGGATATAAATAGATGGTGCTTTTCCCTATGGGTCATGTCCATTAACTTTGATGCAAATCCAATGGCAATTATGTGCTGCTTATTTCCTTTTGTTAATGCATTTTTATGGAGGAGGTAGAAGCCTGTCCATTATGCCCCCCGCTCTTTGCTTATTGTTCTCAGGACAGCACAAAGTGAGATCTGCGTGTGTGCGCGCACACAAACACACAAACACTGCTCATTAGCTTTCAGCATCTCATAAATAAATGCACAGCACTTTGTACATGTGAAAATAAGGCCACAGACTAAGAAGGCTCTGAATTTACTGAGTCACAAGGCTTTTTCAGGTTTTTAAAACCAGAACATCTCTTTTCATTATGCTTAAAATTGGATTGATGTGAGTGTAGGTGTTTTATTCAGCTCATAAGTGGGTCACTTCCTAAGAGCCTTTGCTAGCAGCACATATTTGTAGTACTTGTTAAAATGTGCTGGGCAGCTGTAAATAATTTTCCCTCTTACAAATAGCACTACCAATCACAGTCTTGAATTATTTTAAGTTCTAACATTTCTATAGTGCACCAGCAGTGCATAGACTTGGTGTATGCTTCCTTGGAAATATTTTAAAAGAGCTTGGATGGTCATTTGGGCCCATCCAAACCCCCCTCTTCTCACACTCCCTATTCCAGACTATTTTGGCTGGGGGGTGCGGGAGGCTGGTGAGATTAAACATACTGGGTAGGCATGTCTTGTTAGGGTGGCACGGCGGTGCAGTGGTTAGCACTGCTGCCTGACAGCTCTGAGATCCCTGGTTCTCTCTCGACTCTGGGCTCAACCTGTGTGGAGTCTGCATGTCCTCCACACGTCCACATGGGTTTTCTCCAGACTGCGTTCCTCATTTCCACATTCCATGTATATTGGGTTAATTGTTGTTTCCAATAGAGTCCTTATTGTATAAGTGTGTGTATGAGTATGTGAGCGGGTGTATGCTGGGCCCTATATTGGATTGGTGCCCTGTCTTACAATTGTTCCTGCCGTGAATCCTATGTCACCGGCTTTCCCGAGACCCTAACTAGGATAAAGCAGATAAGACAATGGATGACTGAAAAGCTTGCATGTCTTTTGATATATTGTAAATAGAAAATGGTCCGTCATGAGTTTTTATTTAGATTTTGTAAGATAATGATTAATAATGCAAGTGCTCCCCTTTTCACAGATCTGGGTCAGTCTGAGTGCCCAATCTCCCCCCACCCTCTCAGTGATTAGCTAGTATCGATGATTGAGGAAGACATTATAACGGTGATTGCATCAATCCTCATTAACCCTCCTGTTGTGTTCTGGTCCATCTTGACAAATTAAAACTTTTTTTAATAATAACTATTGTTCTAATTAGTAAATAGAGTCTACCTGTGTGTAATTTATTCTCAGTATAACTACATCTGTTCTCTGAAAGCCTCAGAGGTACAGTATGTTACCCAAGCTCTAAAGATCTCACGGAGCACTGTTTACGCCATTATCCAAAAATGAAGAGTTTGGCATGACTGCAAACCTACCACAACATGGCAATCCACCTTAGCTTAGAGCCCAAGCAAGGAGAGCACTAATTAAAGAAACAGCCAAGAGACCCACAATCACTCTGGAGGAGCTGCACAGAACCACAGCTAAGATGGGAGGATTTATTAGTCCCACAAAAGAGAAATTTAAATTTTTTACAGCAGCAAACTGTCACTGATGAGATGGAAAAAGAGGACCCAAACGCAGACAACTTCCTGAATAAAGTAGGCTTTACTGAACGTAAAATAAAGCAACTAAGATGCAACGGCAAAAACAACATAAATAAAGCCCCAAAACTAAAACAAAAAGCCAAAAATTGGCTAACTCCCAAGGCCGACGGGGATAAGGTGCGGGGCGACAATTAGGACACGTCCAAAGTGACGTGCACCCAGTTTTATGGCCAGTGTACTGGTCCGGCCAATCACAGCACGTGGACCCGTTTTTATGGCCCGATATACCAAACCGGCCAACCACTGGGATGAAGGGGAGGTCCGAATGAGGAACTACAGGATGCAGCAAGACAGGACAGGCCCTGAGTGATGACCTGCGTGCGGTAAGTGGTAACCTGTGTGGTTGTTCAGGCAGTGCCAGACCTAAAAGGTCCACACGCAGACACCGCCAGGTTATCGCAGGGGGTACTGAAGGGGTTCGGCTGGCATAGAATTACAGCTACCTGTCCCTACTCTAGTGAGCTACACTTTCGAATTACCACTTGTCCAAGTGGGATCACTTGGAAATGTCTTTGTTTTCCAAAGAAAACACATTTAATGCAATTCACAACAATTCACAACAACAATTTTATCCATTTCAAAAACAATTGAAGTGAATCAGATGATTTTTAAAGAATGATCTACATTTTTGCAAAGCAGCCTACTATCAGCATCTGTCAGTCCTTTTTGAAGTACACATTCATCATTTCCTTTAAAATCATTATTTCTAACTCTGACATTTCTGTCTGTGTACAGTAATAATGTATATACAAATATACCCATGTGTATGTATCTAGATATGCATACCTATAAACATAGTATACTGTACATATACAGTATACACACACAATTGTACATCTGAAAAAAATGCACATCAAAGTGGGAGTGAGGACTTGATATTGGTGGTGGGGTGGGGGTGGTTCTCTTGAGAGCATTGTTAATTTTACAGCCTAACAGCAGTGGGGACAAATGACTTCTGATAGTGCCTCTTCACACATTTAGGGTGAAGCAGTCTATCGCTGAAAAAGCTGATGTACGTCCAGATGAGTATGCATGGTGTGGGAGTCCTTGATTTTAACTTTATTACCATCCTCCTTTTTCCCACCACCTGCACTGGCTCCAGGGGAATTCCCCACGGGGTGCTGGCCCTCTTAATCAGTATAGTCAATCTGATCCTGACTGCTTTATACCCCATTCTCACATAGTAGCATTTTGGCCTGGGCTATCGTTTGTCAAAAAACCACGACATTTACGA
>JAVSBU010348912.1:0-10176 GCA_033118015.1 Loricariichthys derbyi
GATGTAAGCTCTAGTACAACAAATTCCCGGACGTTTGTGAAATTCCCCCCGTACATTTTATTAAGTCTCAAAAAGAGGACATGTCTGGGTAAAAGAGGACGTCTGGTCACCCTAGTTTAGCAAATGTCAGGAGAACATGACTTGCCTGGCTGCACTGTGCAAACTGTAAAGTTTAGGGATAATTGTACTTCGAAATCTTGTAAACCTGTCCCAGAAGAGTGGAATTTGTTATAGCTCCAAAGGGAAGGGGCAACTCCACATTAATGCCTATAAAAATGCTATATCATAAAGACTCCTGTTGTAATGAGTTCGTCTCCAAATTTTGTAGTATATGCAAACAGGATGGGACTTGCCCAATCAATACAGATCTGACCCTCAACATCAAAATACATTTTGAGCTGTATAGGCCGAAGCACTCTGGAAACCCAAAACTGCAACTCCCTTCCTTCTCAAGTTGTGGGCATATGTCTGTAAACTTCATGCATATTCAAAAACAGCCAACAACAACTGTCACCAGATACAGCCCCAAATAACATTTAATCGCTCTTACCTCAAACATTTGGCTCATTCGGGATCCAACTAGCATGTACCTTTTGTCTCCAGATCTGTAGTGGATGCTGTGACAAAGTATCCCATCATAAGCTGCTTCTTTACTTGGATGACTGGTCAGTTGACTAAGAGCACTCATAATGAACAACACAGATTGATAATCAAATAAGTTACGTGATTTCCAGCCTTGTCTGTTGCGGATGATTTAACATCTGAAGCTGCAAAAGCCTCTCTGGGCTCCTCCACTGTAATAATTAGGCGCCGTTGCAGAAAGTGAAACTTTGCCATTATCTTTGACCAGGATTACCAGTTTATGCTTATAGCATCGTCTGTTTCTGATAATAGACGAAGAGTTCGTATCTGTCCTGGGGTGCGTTACATCGTTGGAACTACGGAGGTGTTTCCCAAAAACATAGTCGGAACTAACAAAGTAAACTAGGCCTACGTTGGTCACTTACAAAGTAGCCTACTAGGCATCGTTAAATCACGCAGATGTTTCCTAAAAGCATAGTTCGTACAAATGTTCGAAACCAACGTGGTTAGAAGGTTAGTTTGAACTACAGCTCCAGAGCTGTCGTTAGAAGCTTAGTTCCTGGTGATTACGTCATCGATGACGAATCTAGGTTATTTAAACGTTACTTTGATCTCGCTACAAAGGGAATGTGAAGTACTTCGGAAATATAGTTGTAAAAGTATTTAATAAATCATTAAAATACATTCTACAGTCTAATTGCCAATACATTTTAAATAGAGGTGTGTCCATATAAATGGCCCGTGTAGGTGTATCCATATAAATAGCCGACCCTGTAGAACAAAACAGGCTTGCTCAACTAATGGGAAGAGCCAAGTGTGCTATATAACACTTTTGCCATATAACACTGACCCCGTCTGGTTATATCAGTAAGACTCGTTAATAAACTGTGAAACCTATTAAAAAAGATTGCAACACTGAGTGGACTCCGTTACAATTATTTATCTGTACCAGCAGCATAAATTTAATAAATGTGATTAATATACCTTTTCAGAATCTCTTATCCCACCACTATGTCTGCTTACTGCTCTGAAATATAATCTATAGTCACTTCTTGACACTTTTCAGAAAGACTGGCCTTCATTTCTTAAAGTAAGGATGGACTGTGGTTTTTCTTTCCTTAGTTGAGTCGTTCTTGCCATAATATGGATTAGAACGTTACTCAGGGCTATTCACTGTATAGAAAATCTATAGCTCTTCATCAACTGATGGACTCGAACACATGAAGAGGGAAAGACACTCAAGAAATTAACTTTTGACAAGGCACAGCTGCTATCTGAAAGTCATTCGAGGTGACGACATCATGAAGCAGAGTGAGAAAATGCCAAGATGTGCAAAGTTTTCATCCAAGCAAGAGGTGCCTACTTTGAAGAATCTAAAATATAAAACAGATTCTGGTTTGTTTAACACTTTTTGTTCAATAATTATATATATGCTCTTCAGTTAGTTTGTATGACTTTAGTATTAATCTACAATGCAGACAATTTTAAAATAATTAAAATCACTGAATTAGAGGTAGTATCCAAACTTTTGAGTGATACTCTACATATGTATTTAAATACCCCAGCATGTCCTGAACATGAAAAGCTTGAAAGCTGCCATATTGGACCAAGGGCAAGTTTTTTCCAATGGGACGGGGTCTTGCAGCATATCAAAGAAGACCATCGTTTTTTTCCAGAAATAAATTGTCACAATCAGATTTGCAATGTCTCTTGTGATTTCAAAACTTTTGCTGTTTGTTACTCGAAGATTGACTTGACAAAACAAGAGAGGATTGAGGTGTTTCTGATGTCCAGGGAACACAGAAGCCACAAACTTCAACAACCAACACCCAGAAAGACCACCAATTTCACACACCACATCCCTCAAAGACAAATTCCAAGAAACAGTGGTTGTCTGAAGACTCCTACTGACAAAGAAACCTCAAAATAATTTTGGCAGCCACTGCAAAAGGGATGCAAAAGTGCTGTGTGAAAGTATTGGTGTTTCCGGGTGTGATTTGTTAAAGATACAGCAAATCAACTGAATTCCGGACATTGTACATCTGGTGTATAATAAGTGTTGTTTTGTTTTGTTTTTTGTGGGGGGGACTGTACAATTGAATGAAGGTTCTGTTACCCTGTAGGACTTCCTCTAGTCTGGATACAAAATGAAATATGATTGGGCATGGAGGCATGTATATGCTCCATATGATATCCTTCATCACAGTTTCCCACAGTTGTTGCAGCTGGACCTGATGGCCCTGAGCACTCATATTTTACTGAAGCTGGTATCCCAGCTTTGATTGGCAATAAATCTGTGGAACAAGCGGGCCAGGGAATTGTTGCAATCTGGTAGAGACATTCCTGAGAAACCCTTGCTGTGTGCTGAGTTGGGGCAGTGTGTCACTCCACAGCAAAAACAGGATTGAAATGCTCACCATGAGACCTGCACACTCAAACCTGAATGCTCTTGGATTCCAACCAGAGCCTGGATTCCTATAGACAAAGTTCTAGTTAGTTGTAGTCCAGATTTCTCATTCATGACACCACTGCAAACAAAGGTGACAATGGCTGGCTGTCAATGTTTGTCAATGTCAGGACATGTAAAGGGCACGATGACAACAAATTTCCTTCTGATAAGGACCAGGAAATGGTCCAGACAGAGCAAGTCAAGGTACCACATCTATCTGGCATTTCAAGGTCCTGGAGTGGCCTGCTATTCTCCAGACCTCAAATTTGTGGAGGGAGTTGAATGTCCATGTTGCCCAGTGACAGTTCCAAAAGATCACTGCTCTAGAGGAGATCTGCATGAAGGAATGGGCCAAAATACCAGCTACAGTGTGTGCAAACCTGGTAAAGACTTACAGGAAATGTTCAACCTCTGTCATTGCCAACAAAGGTTATGTTTACAAAGTATTAAATTATATTGACCAAATCAGGTCAGGTGCCATGCATGCTATTGCACCAATTAACACATGCAGTCTGGTGTGAGCCTGACGACATGGCTGAATCCAGCAATCCTTTTTTGCATTCTGCACATGCGCGATCAGCAGCAGCAGACACAGAAATCAGCCTCACATATTGGATTCAGCTATGGCATGGCTTTTAAAAAGCAAGTCGCATGGATTAGTCCTTGATGGGCCATCGCCAAGGTAAGATGCATTTTACATCTGTCAGCCAAGCCATCATACTGATCCACCGTGGCTCACACAGCCAATGGGGGGTGTTTTTTTGACATGGTTTTTTGTTGACGCTAGGCTTGTCCGGAGGCTGGCGCATATATCCCACAAATAGGCACATAGTCATGGGTTGCACCACGGGTGCATTCACCATTCTTGCTATTGGTGCCAGAGAATGTGAGGGACAAAGATACCACCCTTCCTTTGAACAGGGAGGGTGGAGTAGGCACCAGGAGAGCCGAGGTCATGTGAGGGCTTAGTGTGCTAGGGACAGTTAGCTGTATCTCTGCACCAACTGGAACCCCTCGGCAAACCCTGTGCCCCTGTGTGGTCGTCCAGTCCGCGTCGGACCTAAAGGGTCCACACAGGGATACCGGATCGGTCCGCCGGCCATAAAACCATGGTTTATTTCACCTTGGACATGTCCTCGCCATGTGCCCTTTTGCCCTTTAGGGGTCTGCCATTTTTTATATTTGTGGTTATTTTTATTTATTTATTTAGTTGTTTTTCTTCTTTTTTAAGCATTATTTTGCTTCAGTTTTCTCAGTTTCCTTATTTTACATTAAATAACACTTTCCTTATTCATGAAGCTGAGTGCATTTAGATCTTCTTTTCCACCTTGCCCTCCACATCGTGACAAATTTACAAATACATTCTGTAAAAATTCTTTTTTTTTCTCCATTTTGTCTCTCATAGTTGAAGTGTACTTATTAATGAAAATTACAGGCCTCTCTCATCTTTCTAAGTAGGAGAACTTGCAGAATCAGTGGCTGACTAAATACTTTTTGGCCCCGTTGTATGGTTAGGACATGCAGCTCCTAATTAATTGTCGTTGGAAATTTAATTTTAAGAGCTGTTGCGCTATAAAAAAATTTAACAAGTACTAAATTTTACACATAAAATAATCAATTTTAGCTTAAGTAAACATACGGGGTTTAAATACGTTTAGTAAACAAAATTAAGTTCATTATCCAATTTCATTTTACAGTTTGTGAACAACATTACAAATTCAATCATTATTAAAAAACAAACAAAACAAACAAACAAACAAAAAAAAAAACATTACGCACAAAAACACCTTAAAACATTTTACTCAGTGTAATATACTCTTTGACATAATTCCATAAAATTGGAAAAACTAGGACAAGCGGATAAGACAATGAATTAATATACGAAAAACAAGTACCAGCACCAAGGACAGCAACAGGCGAGTTTCTGCACCAGGCAAGTAAATCAGAAAAAATGCTAATAACACATGAAACCGTGCATCTCAAACATTACTACCAGACAAAACTATTACTATTAGCGTATTACACACAAAACTAATCATGTAATGTTACTAACTCAGTAAAAAAAAACACACAAACATGATAATCATAATACACACACACTTTAAAATGCAATTAATTCTTACCTCTCCAGAAGTTTTTCCTCTGCGATCTGATACCACTAGGGTATTTCCATTACTTCCCGGAACTGAACCGATACTCATTCGGTTTCCAACTAGCATGTACTGCTTATCTCCCGATCTGTACTGGATGCTGTGACACAGTGTCCCATCATATGTTGGATCTTGTAAATATTTGGAGGAATAGTCCGTAGATTTGAAGCACTGCATTGCAATCAGTAATATTATACTGATAACAAAAAGCACTGAAACCGAGCCCAATATAATAATTAAATAAAACGTAACGTTATTTTCCTCTTCGTGTTTTAATGTTGATTTAACGTCAGAAGCTGCAAAGGAATCCTTCGGTTCCACAACTTTAATAACGACCGTAACTGTTGCTGACAGTGAAATGTTGCCATTGTCTTTGACCAGTATGACCAGTTTATGTATAGACTCGTCTGATTCTGTCAGTGAACGTAGAGTCCGTACCTGGCCAGTATAGCGGTCCAAACCAAAGAGACTGTGGTCGCTCACTTTCTGCAGTGAAAACAATAACCAGCCGTTGTATCCAATATCAGCGTCAAATGCTCTGACTTTAGTCACCAATTGCCCTTGGTTCACATTGCGGGGAATCTCCTCAAAACCTTCAGCAGAACCGTTAGAACTGAGTGGATATAAGATAACTGGAACATTGTCGTTTTGATCCAGAATGAACACCTTTACTGTGACGTTACTGCTGAGTGATGGACTTCCAGAGTCTGTAGCAACAACGTGAAACTGGAATGATTTCAGTGACTCAAAATCAAAACGTATCTGTGCAAAAACTGTGCCGTTTTCCTCATTAATATTCAAGAAAGACGTTATGCTCTGATCGGAGTTCACACGATCTATAAAGTACGAAACTTTTGCGTTTTCACCCTCGTCTACATCAACAGCGCTGACCGAAAAAATAGACGTTCCTGGTTTGTTATTTTCAGCAACATAGAATATGTATGGGCTTTGTGTGAACACAGGGCTGTTGTCATTGACATCTACTACATCAACACGGATCACCTTAATTACTGATAGCGAGGGAGTTCCAAGATCTTTAGCTGTTATAGTAATATCATAAAACGTATTTAACTCTTTATCTAGGTTTTGATTCGTAACCAAGGAATAAAAATTTGAGTCTGGTGACTGTTTAAGCTCAAATGGCATGTCTTCGGGTGTGGAGCACTCAATCTGTCCGTTCATACCAGAATCCAGATCTGTAACTCCCATCAACGCAATTACGGTACCAGGACGCGCGTCTTCAGGAATTCGAGTAGATAAAGACGTAATGTCAATCTCTGGTCGGTTATCATTCACATCTTCCACTTTCACTAGGATGTTACACTGAGTGGACAGCGGCACTGTCCCTTTGTCGGCCGCAATAATTTTAAGTTCATAAACCTGTTTGTCCTCAAAATTCAGATAACTTTTTGTACGCAATTCACCTGTTTTATCGTCTACGTCAAAAACAACAGCTACGTCATTTCTAAACGTATTTTTTAAGGAGTATTCGATTTCACCGTTTTCACCTTCATCCGAATCAGTGGCGTTAACACGAATTAAAAACGTTCCATTCGGAGCGTCTTCCTTCACTGTGACCACATATTTTTGTTTGCCACAAATGGGAGCGTTATCATTTACGTCCGAAACGACGACTATAATGCTCACGGTACCAGTTTTCTGTGGCTTCCCTCCATCTGTTGCTGTTAACATTAAATTATGCCTGGTACTAGTTTCTCTGTCCAGAGACCTTTGGAGAATGAGTACTGGGACTTTTCCATTATCTCCATAATCATCTATTTCTAAACGAAAAAAAGGGTTCTGGCTCAATTTATAAGTGTGCAAACCATTTGAGCCAATATCAGGGTCATGTGCACCCTCTAACTGATACCGCGTTCCAGGCACTGCACTTTCAAGTACTTCCAAATTGTAACTATCATCTATAAATGTCGGCGGGTTATCATTAACATCAACAATTTCGATCGTTATCTGATGCATTTCAAGGGGATTCTCTGTTACCGCTTTAATATTGATGACGCAAGGATTATTCGAAGCGCACAGTTCCTCTCGGTCGATTCTGCTGTTAACCAACAATGTCCCTTCTATTTGATTTACCTGAAGAAGTTCCTGTTTCGTCCCCGTCACAATTCGTAGATTCCTGGCTATAAGTGCCGACATGTCCATACCCAAATCCCTGGCTATATTCCCCAAAATGGTCCCAATTTTTGATTCTTCCTGGAGGGAATAACGTATCTCGGTAGTTACTCCGTCGCAAAGAAAAATAATACAAGAAATGTGGATGGCAATACGCCCGTATAGCCACATTGTTCCCAGCTGTTCATGCGACATGTAAAATAGTACTGAGCAGTCAGAGGAAACGAGCCTTACTGTCCATGGTTTAAACTGCTGCGGCCATAGATGGACAAAGCTGGATATCCGCCATGGTCGTTGCTGGTTCTTTGTTTCGTTCCATGACGCTTTGGACTCTCATGGTGGACATTTATATTCTTTTAGCGCCACGTTGCGTCTTGGTGCACATTTGAGCATTTTATTCCTCCGGACTGTAGCGTCCCATTTAAATCTAATGCCGATGTCATTAGCTTATGAATCATATACATTAGTGTTGTGGTGCTTGAAAGTTTTTGAGCCCGTTATTATCTTCTATATTTATGCATAATTATAAACATCATCAGATTTTCACTCAAATCCTCAGAATTTAAACAAATGAAACAAAAATATTATACTTGGTCATTTATTTATTAAGGAAAATGATCCGATATGCCTATCACATATGTGCGTGCCAAAATTATGTGAAACTATAGGAAACGCAGTTAAATTGCAAGTGCAATTCGAATCAGGTGTTTTCAATCAATAGGATGACAATCAGTTGTGAGTGGGCACCTGTTAGTTAAAGAACAGGGATCTAATTTGCTCTTCTTAACACGTTTGTGGAAGTGTATCATGGCACGGATGAAGGGAATTTCAGAGAACCCCAGAAAAGAGTTGTTGATGTTCATAAGGCTGGAAAAGGTTATAAACCCATCTCTAAAGAGTTTGGACTCCACCAATTCAGAGTGAGACAGATTGAGTATAGAGGAAATTCAGGACCACTGCTACCCTCAGGAGTCATGTGTCAAAATCACGTGGACAAGCCAGAAGGCTATTGGGATTTTTTTGGATGGAATAGACCAAAATAGAACTTTTTGGTTTAAAAGAAAAGTGTTATGCTAAAGGAAAACATTACATTCTAAGAATCTTATCCCATCTGTGATAGATTGTGGTCGTAGTATCATAATTTGGGCATGTTTAGCTGCATCTGGTCCATGATGAATTACCATCATTGATGGAACAATGAATTCTGAATTACATCATTCTAAAGAATTCTAAAGGAAAATATCAAGACACCTGTCAATGAACTGAATCTCAGGACAAGCTGGGTCATGCAGCAAGACAACGACCCTAAACATGCAAGTCATTCTATAAAATCATGGTTAAAGAAGAATAAAGTCAATGTTTAGGGTCCCCAAGTCAAACTCCTAACCTTAATCCAATCAAAATACTGTGGAATGATCTGAAGCGAGTAGTTAATGTGAGAAAATCCCGGCAGAGTTGAAACTGTTTTGTATGGAGGAATGGGCTTAATTTTCTCCAGGCTGATGTGCAGAACTGAGCAACCGTTGCAGGAAAGGTTTAGTTGCCGTTATTACCCGGGGGGTGTTTATTACGGGGGGTTTAGTGAAAGCAAAGGTTCTCATACTTTTGGCAATGACTAATATGCAATTTTGGATCATTTCCCTCAGTAAATAAATGACCAAGTATAATTTTGCCCCATTTGTTAAAGATTAAGACTTGTGTGAAAATCTGACTATGTTTTACTTATACAGAAATATAGACACTTCTAAAGGGTTCACAAACTTTCAAGAACCATTGTAGAATGTCTACCACTAAGATGTCAAACGGCACAACTATTTTTTCATATTTTAAATATCACTAAACTGCTATAAACTAACCTTGTTTCTATTATAGTTACTGGTTGGTTTTTAACAGTAACACAAAGGACGTTTTTTAGACATGCATGTTATAAATACCAAATCCTTATTTAATTATTGTTCATTTTATTAAAAGCACAACAAAAATCACGTCCCATTAAATATGCAGTTGCAATTCTTGATGTTTATAAAATAATAAAACGTTAACACTTAAAAGTTATTACTGGAATACTAGGCCTGATATATTTTGGTGGTTTTCATGATCTCAACTGACATGATGCGCAGTGGTCAAAAGAAGTTTATATTTTGCACACAATTTGATCACATGGTGCGAGAGATAAATCAAGGATGTGGCATAGATGCTATGTTCTTTCTTAGTCGTGCCCCGTGACTTTTTTTTTTTTTTTTTTTTTTTTTGTGATTTGAAATGTTACCGTGCAGGCATTTATAGGCACATTGGACTTTGCTGTCCAAGTCACCACGTTCTTGGTCCAATGTCTATTTTTATAGTAAACAGTGACACGGTGTGGATAAGTCACACAAGCACAAGGGTGGGGTCCAAATCCCACCCTTGCTGCTTTGTTTCTCCTTACGCATTACGTCATTTTCCCCCTGCCGCATATCCAGATGGTTAGCCAATAATATGGTGGCTCTAAAAAGTCCACACACATACACATGGCACACGCACAGTTACTATGGCAACGATTCTTCCTAGAGTCGGGCTGCTGTCTGTGGTGCTGAACACTAATGAGATGGGGGATGGGGAGAGGTACATCGTGTAAGGAAAGAACTAGGCTAACTAGGCTATTATTACCTTAATAATACTAATAATAACCAACAATGGGATATGCTCTAGTATTTGCATTCTTAATTTCCCCCTTTTCTAGTCTGCGTCATGTACTCTTTTCATTAAAAAAGGGAGAATGCTGGGGTTGGCTCTATAGCATTCGGTGTGTGTGTGTGTGTGTGTGTGTGTGTGTGTGTGTGTGTGTGTGTGTGTGTGTGTGTGTGTGTGTGTGGGGGGGGG
>JAVSBU010348922.1:0-10175 GCA_033118015.1 Loricariichthys derbyi
CCATTTTCTTCTGTTGGTACCATAGTGTGTCTAAATAACAGCCTGCCTTATAAACCACACCCACTTTATTTACTCAAAGCTTTAGAAATCAGAGAATGAACTTTCTGTTTAACAGAATACAATGTGATATAACTTTATTTGGGTTTGTTGTCTGTATAAACAATTATTAGAAAATTCTGTTCCTGCACTGAAGCTCAGAGACTGATGATGATTTAGCAGCAGGGTGCTGACAGAATGGAACCATTTTACCTCACCTATCGCTGACAGACAAATCAATTTTCCCTTCATTTTTACTTAAAATATTAACAATAAACAGCAATAACGAAACTCTCAAAGTCGTGCTATAACGTGAGATACTGGCAGTGGTGTAATGATCTTCGGCATTCCACATCAGTGCCAGTGAATTTATAATTTTTCCAAAGTTACCTGCTCCAGTTTCAGTCGCAAAGAGTGATGTTCCATTAGAAATATTTTAAATTTTGGAATGTCATTTCCAAACAAACTGGACTTAAAAGTAACTGGGGGCTGGATACATGTTTTTGTTAGTGGAACAGTAAGAGCACCACATGCTGGTTTCTGTTCTGACGGGTTTCTGTTTTCTCTCATAAATACCACACAGTATCGAGACTGATTTTGAATCAGTACTGATCTAATGATTCATGAATTAGTTGTAGTTTTAATACATTTATGATGTTTATGATACTGCAGTGCTGCTTAAGTTCTGTGTTTCTGTCTGTGTTTGCAGATCTTGGCGATTATCTCCATCCTGTTCATCGTCCTCTCCACCATCGCCCTGTCTCTGAACACCTTACCTGAGCTGCAGGTGAATGACAATGATAACCCCCAGCTCGCTCACATCGAGGCCGTCTGCATTGCCTGGTTCACCATGGAATATCTGCTGCGCTTCCTCTCGTCGCCCAACAAGTGGAAGTTCTTCAAAGGGCCCCTGAATGTCATCGACCTGCTTGCCATATTACCCTATTATGTCACCATATTCCTGACCGAGTCCAATAAGAGTGTGCTGCAGTTCCAGAATGTTCGACGCGTGGTGCAGATCTTTCGAATCATGAGGATTTTGAGGATCCTGAAGCTGGCGAGACACTCGACTGGACTTCAGTCGCTCGGCTTCACCCTTAGGCGGAGTTATAATGAACTGGGCTTGCTGATACTTTTCTTGGCGATGGGGATTATGATTTTCTCGAGCTTAGTGTTCTTCGCCGAGAAAGATGAGGACGCGACGAAATTCACGAGCATCCCCGCATCCTTTTGGTGGGCCACCATCACCATGACAACAGTGGGATATGGGGATATTTACCCGAAGACGCTACTCGGGAAGATAGTGGGTGGGCTTTGCTGCATCGCCGGCGTCTTGGTTATCGCTTTACCGATTCCCATTATTGTGAACAACTTTTCCGAGTTCTACAAGGAGCAGAAGCGTCAAGAGAAAGCCATCAAGAGGCGAGAAGCCTTAGAGCGAGCCAAGAGAAATGGTAGCATCGTCTCCATGAACCTGAAAGACGCCTTTGCTCGGAGCATGGAACTCATAGACATTGTTGTGGAGAAGAGCGAAGATAACCATCTCTCACCAAGCAGGTGGGGGATTCCAAAACGCACGTCCTCTAACACCAACCTGCGAACTTGCGACAAGACGCCCGGATGTTCAGGAACGCCGAGCCCACAGCATCTGAACGCCCAGAAACTGGAAGAGATCTACAACCAGATGACCAAGGTGCAATCCTCTTCCAATCCGGATGTGACCCAAATTGTATCCGAGCGCAAACACGATGTAAAATCAGACCTCCAACCTCATCCCATCGATGAAATGCGAAAAATGAGTGTTGATGGCTTTACGAGACACATCGATGAACCTACTACGTCGTTACCTAGTGCTGACTCGGTGGATCAGCTTTTGCAAGCTTCAGGCAACGCACCTCTGTTTCAGGACATATCTGAAGAGGATAATGAGGTCAAGAACGATTCTGGTAATGAACCAGGCCTTGTATTGTCTAAAGATGACGAGTGCTATGTGGAGAGCACTGATTATATTAATCCAGATGACCAATCAGATTCGTCCCAAAGTCCCATAGATGGAAAAAATCTGTATGTTACGTGTTACATGTCTGAGAACCAAGCTGGCTGGATCACATCCGGCGATAACAAGAACTTCCTGGGAGACAATATCTGTAATCCAGAGAAGCCCCTATCAGACACGTCACAAATCAGTCCAGAGGAGAGAGACCTATCGATTGGTCACATATCATATGAGGAGGACGATTACATTATGGAGAACACAAGTTTACTTCAAAGCACTAAAGAGGATCAAACTAAAGCCATGACAATAAACTTCCTCGATATTCCATATGACGTTCCTCTGACGCCCCCAAACACTTCCTCCGCTCAGGAACTCAGCAGCGCTCTCCTTGAAGACGACACGCCGGAGGAAGAGTGCTCGCTACTTTTTGCTGACTCGGTAATGCCGGCCGGAATCCCTGAAGAAGACTTTATCCTTTCTCCTAAGCTTCCACTAGGTGACTTCCATCCAGACCAGACGTTATCGTTCCTCGAGGAACATCAGCTAGCATCTAGGGACGACCTGATGGACGTCGCCGCTGGTGTTGCTTCGGTCCCTCCAGCCACATTTGCACAAAACTGCGCTCAGGACGTCGATGACGTGGAGGGTCAGGCGGAAAGCAACCAAAGCGGACGCAAACTAGAGAACCATGTGTTTAGGCCAGAGACCCACAGGAACATGTCACGCTCCAGCATATGAGAGACCGGAAGACAGTGAAGGGCGGAAGCGACGGAATACGCATGGCATGAGATTTTATTTCCGGCCCTTTCTGCAGGATAATCAAAACCGAACATTCTGCTGAACTCATAAGAAAACCTGAGCAGTGCAGAGGACCGAATAAAGCATGCATTTAAAAATAATGGTGCTTAGAGGGTCGAAAGTTCCATTGTAAATACAGACGACCGAATGACCCATGGAGGAAACAAAGAACCAATGCTTTATTATTTCAATATCGGGCTTCGAAGACTGAAAGGTTGCAGGACAGCAACGTCATGAAACATATCATTACACGAAAATGCAGCGTGTACCATGACAAAGATGTATTTTTTAGAGATTATCTAATATTTACCGTGTTATTTTAATAGGTAACTGATCGTTTGGGATTATTAGATTTAATGACCAGAGAAATCCGTGCTGTGTTTGAATGAGGGTTTGTGGGAAATGATTGCTTGGTTTAAAACTAACGTTGTTGGTGTTTTAGCCTCAGAATTATTGGCACCCTTAACAGGTTAAGAAATGTCTGCAGGATAATAAATAGAAATAATAATTATTCTATAGAAACAAATGCAATTATGATATTGGGTCTTTAATTTTGTTTTTAAAATAAAATATCAGTAGATGCACTTGGGTGGCGCAGCAGCAGTTCAAACTAAGTTTTAGTTTAATAATTCATTTCATAGAATTTGTTTAGTAATTAAATAAATTGAATTCCAGAGTTATTTAAAATTGATGCAGTCTTACGATCTGAGCAGTCATGAGTTAAGAACTTTTGCTCAAGGGTCCAACAGCTTGGGACTTGAACTGTGGACCTTCCAGTAGCTTAACTAAACAGCTGCTGTGTCTCCAAAGTCCCTGAGTAGGTTATAAATATTTCACTTATTAAAAGTAACAGTGCTATGCTCTCATTGTTTAAAATTACTTTTAGCTCGTTAGGTAACATAGTTAGAGCCAGTCAGAATCAATTCTGCCGTGAGAAACCTTGGGGTTAGTGACACTCCAGAGACGAATACGAATTCTGTGCACGGTAAATCAAATCATGTATTGGAACATTGGCTCTAAAATAAAATCTTCAAATTAATTTTAACCATGGGAGATCAAACTATGGAAGTTCACGTCTGCCAAGAAATGAAACAATAGTCCATTTTGGATGAGGTTATTCTTATCTAAGACGTAATTCCACATCTTAAACCTGGCGTCATGGTTCCACAGTCAAGCCTTCCTTAGTTGTGTGTAACTGCCCATTCAATTCAGGTGATAGTTGGGAGGTCTGGGAATTTTTCCCTGGTGCTGCAACAGCGACCCCTACCCAGCCCTGCAATGGATGTTGTCTCTTCCTGGGCATGCTCACATTTGTGCCTTGTTCTCCAGAGATAGGTCCTGGAAATGCGGGTTTAAAACAGGGCGAGGTCATTTCAGATGAGTTTCAAATATGAGCTGCTCTCATAAAACGCACCAATCATAACATCTTTTTATCACTTGGCTGCAGTAAGCTTCCACACTAAACTGACGCTCTCCACAGCTCTGTAGGACTCAGTAGTGGGTAGAGCCAGGTACTTAATACGGCAGTGTCTGAGGGCCAGGGTTCAAATCCCAGATAGAGCTTGTGTAAAGGTTGGGTGGCTCCCAAATCGGGATAAATGGGAAAGGCTGCACCGGGAAAGGCATCCAACATAAAACCTGTGCCAGATCTAATTTGCATTCCCAAATGGAAGCATAAACAGCACAGGAGATGAGTTCTGGTCATTAAATCTTCTGTATATTTTACATAAATCGCTTGCATTTTTAGTTTTAGTTTTATTTTTAAATCGAGAACATTAGGACCAAAAAGCCATAGATCCACCTGCACTGTATACAGCGCCGCATTTACAATTCTGCAATTACATTTCTGTTATTGATACCTATAAATAACACTTACTTTTACTGATGCAGAGCTGCACTGGTCCAAGAGCCGAATCGTCACGTGTGGGCGTGTCCTAACACATGGTGTAACCATGACAACAACTGATGATTTTGTCATCAGACAAAGCTTACAAAGCTGCAGATTAATAGTATGCTGTGTTACTTGTAGCTGGCCATTCAAAATCAATTTCTAATTGCCATGGAAACATGTTGTCATGGTAACCAAAACCATCACCATATGAGCAAGTGTTTTTTCTTCCATCTGAATAAGGTTTCTGAGCTTTTGGATCAGTTTTAGAGAAGATTAAGTACATCATATGTGATTTGGAACGTGGCCTCAGGTTTGACTGTTTTATTCTTCGTTTTGAATTTCTAAACGTGGAATATTAATATGTGCCAAAAAGCCAACCAAACCCGTACAATTGTGGTATGAAAAAATAAAGTAAAAAAACAGGACTGATCACACCAGCTCTGTATCAGTAGAAAAGCTTATTCTGTTTATTTTTTATTTATTATTGTGGGATTGTTATTGCAATAATTCAGTTATTTCAGCATGTAGCTCAGTGTCACACAGGGGCACCACCGGTCAGGTGTGGAACTCTGAAACGAACCCCTAACGAGGAGGAACTTAGGAAAGGACAGAGATGCCCGAGGACAGAGGATTCACAAGCTTTCTTAAGGAAAGACGTGCCAAAGTTTTCAAGACAAACACTAAGAAGTTCAGTAGAAAGTGAAAAAGTTCTCATATATCGTGTTAAGAAAATTATAATTATTTAAGACTTTCTTACAGCTTACAACATACAGTGCAAGACACGTTTTTAATTTGTATCTACTGATATTTCTGTGGTTTTATTTAATCCACTTAAAGGACGGCAAAATGGAGGAAAATTACTCAAAACACAAGTTTATAGCAAATAAGAAATAGAGGTGATGGTGGAAGAAACAGTCAAGAGTAAAAAATTCCTTCTTGGAAAATGAAAACTTAAAATTGTAAGTACATCATCCTTATATCCTTATCTTATAACTAAACCTTTTAAAGTTTAATCTAAATTTCGATGCTTACCAACTCTCACATTCTAAGATGAGTGTGAGACCCTTCTTAGAACATAAGAAACGTGCTAAAAAGTAAGGTGATCTTAGTATTTCATAACTTGTTAAGTTAAGAAAAAAAGCATATTTAAGATTTTCTTTCTTAGGACACTTTGGTGAATCCCATCCCAGATTGTGAAGAGGCAACCAAAGTCTTTGTGAACTCAAAGGCTAGAGAGGCTCACCTTAGGTCGATGGGTCACTGGTTCTGAGTCATTCTGAGATTTGAGTTGCGTTTCAAAATTTAAGTTGGTGTTAAGTTCTGTTCCAGATTTCCAGAGAGAAGACTCTCGTTGCCATTTCAGTTGGTCTGGTTAAGACTCTTAACCAAAGGTTAGGTTCTGGTACTCTCTGGGTTTCCTGACTGTTGCCTCAGTAAGAACTCTAGTTGTTGGATCCTGTTTTAGTTATTTATCCCATATTTTAGGCTTCCAGTGTGTCTAGGCCTGGTGAGGACACTTATCGCTGGGTTCTGTCCTCGATCTCTGTCCCAAGTTCCCTGTTTCTAGAGTTCTAGCCCAGGTTTTGCCTTGGTTCCCTCACCAGTGGGCTTCTGAGTTCCCCAGTTTTTGGAGTCAGTGGACCGTAACTGATCACAGGTCCCCTTGTCTGACACAAAGTTTCATTTAATGTTATTTTATTTTGCCTTGTTTCCAATATGATTTATTTTGTCGTTTTGCCGTGTTTAATAATTTCTCTGTTGTTTGAGACTTGCACATGGTGAAAGCGGAGTTTTAAAGGTGTTTGGTGAGCAGAGGGAAAGTGCAATACGTCACACTGCACATCTATGCAGGCCAAGAAGTTACGGCACTTTATTTCCATTCTGATGTACAGGCGCGTCTTTTACAGAAATCTATAAATAAATATTTAATATTTAAATACTGCAGTGTTCCTACAGGTCTAAAATAAGCTTTTACAGCAGCGTATTAATACTTATAACAATCTGCAATTTAGATCAAACCTTTTTAAAAACGAAGGACGATCCAAAACACGGCCGCACGCAGAATTGTTTTTTTTTCCTGATGAACGCTGTCGATAATTCTATTTTTTCCTAAAAAGTTTTCCTGATTCAGAAGACGTGAGCCAGTTAATTTATGTTAAGGATTAAATAATTTTGTTCCTACAGCAGTGTACATAAAAAAAATCTACTTTTTATAGGAATAAATCAATAAATAAATCAGGTCTTTCACTAAGGAGAAAATTATATATGAGTTCTCAGGTTTTCTACTAAACTAAAATGTTCTGCTACTGTTTGTTTCTTTTTGTTCACATGTGACGTTGTTTAATTCTGTGTGTTTGACGGGAAGGGAAACATTATAATAACTTTATAATTTATTATAACATACACATTAATCCATGAGTAATCCATTACATGAATAACAGCTTATAGAAAACTCCTCAAAAACGATCTATAGAGAAATTCTGGGAAACAAGGTTCTGCTTGTTTTTATTTTTATACAAATGATATGATAGAATATCTTAAAACTTATCTGAACCCTAGAAATATTGCTATATACTATAAAAAATAAATATTTGCTGAATACAGATCTTCAGACGCTGCCTTCGCTTCCTTCAAAAGGCTTTCACAAACTTTACTTATGCAGGGTTTTAATGCAGTTCAGCTAAACCCAATCTGATCTCAGCACAGTAATGTTAAATAATCTGACTCTTTGGTCCAGAGTCTGCACTCGCTCAGCACCAGACAAAACAAAGCATTAATTGAAGCTTCTGAGTCATGGCTGTGAATAAAAACACTTCTTTAAAAAAAAAATAAAATAAAAAAAATAAAATGTTTTATAGAGACTATTGGCATATCTGCCAAAAAATGAAATGCTTTGGCATAAAAGCAATGCGGCTGTTGTAGACGTGATCATTCATGCCTGTGTGACGCCCAGCATGCAGAAGGCATCGCCGAGACCCAAACGCGGGTCACTTGGGTTAGTAGGTTAGCGATATGCCGTGGCGCCACCCTGAGCCCCCGAATGAAAATGTAATAATGTATATGGACGGCTTTAAAGCTTAAGTAAGATGAGACCCGGTCCTAGACAGGGCATCAATCTGTACAGGGCACATGCGCACACACTCTCACGGGACACTTTAGAGACACCAAGTGACCTAATGCATGTATTTTAGAACATGGAAGCAAATGGACGAAATGCATGCAGAAATGGGGGAGAACATGCAAACTTAACACAGCCTGTAAGCCTACTTTTTCGGACCAGAACTCAAGGCTCGTTAGTTGACTTTTAGGAGCTCTGTTTTGAAAAGAAAACGTAAAGATTTGGATTTGGATAACGGGAATTAAAAATCAAATCCACGTGAATCCATTTGCAGAATGTGAGTGAATTTTGAAGGGAGCGTGAGGTTTGAGGAGCAGGTTTGCACTTGTATCACCTGTATTACTATCTCAGAGCTCTAACGATGCAACTTTGGATTAAATTGTCACTTAAAATCATACCAATTACACCAAATCACACTATACGAGCATCATTTCTCATTACAGCCGATATGGACTCAGATTCATATATTTATCTGAACATTCTAACACGTGCGTTTGTTCGTACATGTTGCAGGATTATTCACATCTCAGCGATTCTGTCGGCGTGTTTAAGGCGTGTTAAGCTGTGCATGTTGGACTCACGATCACTTTGTTATGGTACATGCGTGTCTCGACGTTTCTGTACGCTGTGGCGTTGTTCATCTGTTATTAGCATATGCACAGTAATTAATAAATATGTATATAAATTAACTGTGTGTGTCTTACATTAACATTACACACGTATTTATCACACAGACATGATGCTTTCCTTTGCACTGCCATCTGAGGGCTTGAAGGACGTTCAACTATTATTCTACGTCATATTTTTGCCCTATATAGGCTGATAATTATGTGGATTTCCTGAATCTTCTCACAATATTACATAGAGTAGATGGTGAAAGACCTAAATTCTTTGCAATGCATTCTTTTTGGACATTTCTCTCTCGAAGTTTAGCCCAAACTTTTATACCCTCAGCTGTTATCAGTTCACCTGCTTATTGTGGAATAACTTTTCTGGAAATCAGGTTTGTACACTCAGGGTCTGTAATCGATTGCTGAAGCCATCCGTTGGGGGTAAATGTTTAACTTTAGGGAGCTATTTCCGGGAGAGAGGCTATATTCATCATCTGAAGAATTGATTTGAGTCTTTTTCTGTTTCCTGATCGATCCACGGACTGCAAACATCAACACAAACCGAACCTCTGTCCTTCTGACAGCATGGAGAAATTAAATGCAGTTATACTTGGATGGTGCTGCTGCAGTTTAATATTTTGTTCATTCAAACAAACAGACAGCAGATTGGCTCAGGGAGTTCTGATCAAATGCACAAATAAACAAAAAAGTGATGCTACAGTGAAGAAAGGCCCTGTTTTTGGCTGATAAATGTTAAAATAAGCCTGGAGGACAGAGAGCAGAGACGAACACAGATAGTGTACAAAGAGAGCTCAGGTAACAGAGGCATGAACTCGAGCGTTTAAATCAATTGGAACTGTTTTTCTTGATGGGACTTTTCATCAGGCCAACAACCTGGAACCCAGTCTTAATGAGACCAAACACCAACTTTAAACGCACACTCCGGACTGCATTAAACCTCACCTTTCCTGTCACTCGTGTTTTATCAAATCTAACTGGCTGCAGGTTTTTATTCATGTTTCCAAATAACAGAGCCCCAAAGAAAAGCCACTTCATTCTAAGGAGAAACTGAAGAATCAAAGAGTTTCTTATAAGATAAAATAAGATAAACCTTTATTAGTCCCACAATGGGGAAATTCACGTTCCTCGAACTCAGAGAGAGTTGGAGAGGCCACTGCTCTTTCACAAAGTGCCGCCTTTAAACTAGAAAAAGAAAATACAGAGTAACAAGGAATACATGAGGTAAGGGGCGGAGAAAAAACCATCCCCAGACTATGTTCAATTTCTGAATACAGTTTGGGAACTGAAAAAAAAAAACACCTCTGCACAGTTATGCACAAATACACATTAAGACAGATAAGGGCACAAAGGAGGGGGAGGTCCTTCACATGCTTTCCTTACAGGATGAATTTTGTTGACTTCAACCATGACCTTGGCCAAGGAACACGCTGTTAGCAGTCCGAAAAACAAATTAGCCGATTTTTCAAGCCCCAGACGTATACTTTTTAACAGTCTGACCCATGTCCCTTCCACTCAAGTGTCCAAGTGGCCGCTCAAACGATCCATTCTCATCTGCAGATCTGCCAGCTTCTCCAAGATCGAACCATTCTCGTGACTAATAGCCACAGTCTGAGTGCCAAGGTTTCTCCCCACCGTATCGATCAACACAGGCAGGGTTGTTGGGCTTTGAACAGCTGCCTGAATTCCACAAACTTTCCGATACAC
>JAVSBU010348932.1:0-10175 GCA_033118015.1 Loricariichthys derbyi
TTTAATATATTTTACATAACAAAATACAAATTTTATAGTTTACAAGGAGACGTTTTACACAGGGGTAATAAAGCTGTAGAGCAAATAGAGAGTCAACTACAAATGACTTGCAGAAAGCTCTTATATTTAAATTTAGTTAGTAGACGCCCTTATCCAGATCTACTGGGTTAAGGTTCTTGCTCAAGGACCCAACAGTGGCAGCTTGGCAGAGGTGGAATTTGAACCCTGAACCTTCTGGTCCATAGTCCAACACCTTAACTGCTAGGCTACCACAGTTCTTGAATTTGCTAAAAACATTATTTCTTGGGGGCTTACGTCCAGACATTGAGTAAATGAGATGGTGTGATTTGATCATGAAAAATTATTCGAGTGCTTCCCCACAATTGTACAGAAAACCATCTTTTTAATGTTTAAGCTTTTCATTGAGGTTGTACAAAGTGCAGTTGTTTGTTACAGGACTGTGATTGTCTATAGTGTATTATGATGTTTAAATTCCAGCTAAAGCCAGAGGATTTACAAACACTTTTGCACAGAGATCTAGCTTTTAAAGGTCAGTTTGCAGTCTTACCCTTCTGTCGACTTTGATCCCTCTTTGACTTTCTGACGGATCAAATGAAAAGCCATGTGAGTTTGATGGACAGTTCTGGTTCTCGCATGCATTCAGATTGGTTTTTGTAAGGGCTGTGTGTTCGCATCAGACAAGTGCGCTGATATGGAAACAAAAGCAGCATCGTACACCTATTTAAAGCACACTTAATCATTTATAGGAGACAAAGTCTCACATGGGTGATCTTCATCTTAAATTAACAATCAGACTGCGTGTACGGGGATGCGCTGAGAATTAAATAGTTTTGAGGACTTGAGCAAATTGAAGAAACGGCTCCACCGTGTCGTTCCTGCAGAGATCAGCCAGTCAGCAGAACACAAGGAGAGGAATAGAAGAATAAATCGGCTCCATCAGAATGAAATGCCTGGCCCTTCTGCTCAGCACCTGACAGATACAAGGCAAGCAGGAAATGAAAAGTATGTACGAGAGTAATAGAGACCCCCCTCAGTGCAGGCATCAGAAATTATTGATTTTCTTCATCACCCAGAAACATTCATGCAGCACTGAGCAACACGAGCTATTAGTTATGGAAGCCTGACTTCAGAGACGGTGCTGAGAACAGTTCGTACCGTGGAGCTGATGAACGAAGATAAATGGTGCAGTAAGAAGGAAGAGTTTGTCTTCAGTCCAAAGACTGTGGTGTCTTTGAGATGGGACACGAACCCTCTCCATACCCCCCCTTCCCCCCCTTTATGATGGACTTGTATTTCGACTTGACAAGATGAATACGGTAATAAACATAAATACACATTCAGCAGAAACCATACTTCATTTTTTATTTTTTAATTCGAACTTTTCAGCACTTTGCATCCATTATGTTGCATTAGTACCCACATACATACAGTGCATGGCCAAAAAAGGTCTAATATTTAGTTGGACCACCTTTAGCTTGGATGACTTTGAGTTGCATTAATTTTTCTCCAAGATCTTGTATTGATGATGGGAGATTTGGACCCACTGCCTTCTCCAGAACATCCCAAAGATTCTCACTGAGCTGTGAAACGATTATCCTTCCAGGTAGGATGCAAGTCATCACCAGTGATTCCAAGACTGGTTAGGACCAAAAGGAGAATCTTATGGTTGACTGTTCCAAAGGCTGCTGAAACTTCTAAAAGGATCAGAACCAATTTATGTTTGAATGATCTGGTTAGCATGGAGTGAACTGATTTGAAGCCAGATTTGGTTCTATGTACATGCATGGTTTTGTGAGCTAACTTGTTAATTAGTTCTATACCACTGGGATTGGGTTTGTTCTTCCAGGCCATTGTCATTTGAATAGAAAACAGACAACGTCTGTGCAAAAGGAAACCTTTGTGGCTATGATTTCTGTTCAGTCTATAATTGTCACTTGGAGGAAAAACTTCTCCCGTCAGACTTTGGAAAGCTTAGCATGCATGAATAATTCTTTAGTACGATTTCTGTTATCAATCTCTTGATTTTCTTGCTTAGTTTCCCCTCCATTACTAATTGAACTCCTCACATGTGAAGCTAAACAACGGGTTCCATAACTGCTGTAACAGTTGGATTGCTGTTAGCCACATATCAGATCCTGCACTTATTTTATCCAGCTAACTGCAATTTACATTGAGCTTGGACTTCAGACCAGAGTCTAAACTACGCTCGGCATCCACCAAAAAACCGGACACTATCCTGTTCTGGCAGCCATGTCACTCCAAGCCTCTCTCTAAACACCTGCACGCTCTATTAGACTCCGCTTGTTGTAATTAAGTCTGATGCAATTAACTGTCAGAACATAGCTGTGTTCGGTGAACGAGAACAGCCTTTGGAGCCTCAGAGCAGCTGTACCATGCCCCAGAGAGTTTGTTCACCTCTTAACAGGAATCCGATGGGAAATGAAGAAACTGAATGTAGGTGTGATGTGAGCTTTTTGATATGTAAGCTAAAGATGAGAACATTTTATTGAAGAGCACATATTTTTGATGCTTATTATTAGGACGTTGCACAGTCTCCTTAATTGCATTGGAGAAACAGAGCAATGAAGGTAAGATTCTCACTTCAGTTGAACATCTACGCATTATTTGTCCTGATAAAAGCTCAAGTCATGACCCAGTTTTAGCTTCATCCCCAAGGTTGCCAAGTGTTAATTTAAAATGTCCTGGTTATTAATATTCAGTAGAGGTTTACATTTAGCAATACAGTACCTTCACCACTAGGCTACCACAGTACTTCATCATGTCTGGAAAGTCAGGCATCCTAAGAATGTGCTGGAGAAGGCATCGGGTCCAAATCTCCCATCAACAATAGAAGATCTTTGGGAAATCTTTGAGAAATAGATGCTGGGACGTTGCAGAATCTTGTGGAAACGATGCAGATGCGTGATGCGATCAAAGCTAAAGGTGATCCAACGAAATATTAGCTTGTGTGACCTTTTTTTTGTCCAGGCAGTGTATGTCAGGATGATCAAACTTTAAATACCTGCAGATTGAGAGGTACAGTGCAGTCTCATTCAACGTGTGGAAAATGGGTTGCAAAGCAATGATTCGCAAAAAGGAGTGATTGCATTTGTGCCAAAGGCCATAGTGTGAAGGAAGTTCCTGAATTCATATGGCTCTACCAGCAGTGGCAAAAATCCCAGTCTACAGGAAATTTTTATCGGAATCGTAAAAGTATTACATGCTATTAAGTATGTTTTAGACAAAGGTGCAAATATTTGGTTGAGGAACGACATGCACTGAGGAAATGTTAGATAATATTAGTAACAAATGTCCAGAAATAGTCCGAATAAAGTTCAGCCACAGTAAGAGTTCCTAGGATAGAAAGGTTTGGATGACACGTGCCTCTGTGTTCCCATGTTACTTGACTCTAAGTACCCCTGCTCTGGTGTTATTGACCCTACAATTATTGGTGATGCTAGAATCAATGATAACGACTGTTTTGGAACATAACTTGTACACCCGCTCCGCTCCAGCTGGTTCACAAATTTCCCCGCACGACATCTGTAAATCTGGCAACCGTTATTCAGGCCTCCCTTCCACACGACACACAAACACAAGCACTTCCACTCTAACTAAGAAAAATGGCTGTGTTAGCTCATATCATGTTTGTAACTCACTCCTGCATTAGTGCACTCCATCGGGCTCTCCGAAAACCAGCGTGTACACTTAGTGTCAGCTCCAACCTCGCTTTCAGCATGACTGATGATAATGCGAATAATACATCATGGCTGGGGCTAAAACAAACCAAAGCTGCACTCAAGAGGAAACACATGCTTTAGCTGAAAGAGGACGACACCTGGAGGTCAGGGTGGGACTGCAGGGTTCCAGGCATTTAACCAACTTGCAACACTGCAACAGCAACCTCTGCCAGCCCCAAGATGAACTGGCATCCTGAACAAAAGCTGTGCTTATGCCCACTGCCCATGTGCTCTGGGATAGGCAGAGATCTCCTTCACTTCAACCCTGATTAGGGAAGGTGGGGATAAAACATAGAACTTGACCCATACACAACCTTTGAACATCTTGTTGGACTCACACCTATGTGAGTTTAATGAACAACAAAGTAAACCATTCCAAGGGTTCACCACTTGGGTTCATATGGTTCCTGTGCGTGTTAACCCATGTGGACCCCAGCTGTTTCAGCCCCGTTAGGGGACCTCATGAGTTAACACACACAGGACGCTTATGGATCCCACGCTGGCCTCATCATAAGCCCGCATTAAAGAACAACATGGGACCCATGTGGTTCAGTGGATCATTAGCCATACAGAGCTGATCTGAAGCCCACCTAGATCACAATATTAGCTCAGAACAATCTGGTCGTGTGGGGCCAGTTGGTCATTAACGATATAGAGCTGATCTGAAGCCCGTCTAGATCCCAATAATAGCTCAGAACAATGCGCCCGTGTGGGGCCAGTGGATCATTAACCATATAGAGCTGATCTGAAGCCCAGCTAGATCCCAATATTAGCTCAGAACAATGCGCCCGTGTGGGGCCAGTGGATCATTAACCATATAGAGCTGATCTGAAGCCCAGCTAGATCCCAATATTAGCTCAGAACAATGCGCCCGTGTGGGGCCAGTGGATCATTAATGATATAGAGCTGATCTGAAGCCCATCTAGGTCCTATTTGATTATTATCCATATAGGCCCCACCTGAAGCTCACTTTGGCCCCATTTTTTGCCCTTGTGGGCTAACACACATGGGGCCCATATTTATCTAAATGGGGAAATCTCTGTGGGCCCCAACTGGGTTGCCCTAGAGGGGCCCAAATGCCAGCCCATTTCAAACCAATGTGCAGTCCACATGGACATGTTAACTGGGGATACAATGTATCAATAACAATAGAGCACATACACTTCCCGGCCAAAAAAAAGGTCAGAAACTCTAATAATTTGTTGGACCAACTTTAGCTTTGATTAATGGCACACATTCACTGTAGAATCACAAATGGTGACTGGACAGTGAATATTCATTAGTCCCTGCTTTTCCATATCTGATTAGTCCATTTCAGGGTCACATGGAACCACAGCCTAAATAGGCAGCACAGGGTACATGCATGCACACACAATCATACTGGCACACTTTAAAGATCAAATTTAACCTTCAAAGTCTTTGAAATACAGAGAACAGCCATGCAGACCTGCGAAGAACATGCAAACTCCACACAGACTTAGCTTGTATATGGGCTTGTGAGACACCAACGCTAACCACCGCATTACCACGCCTTTGACTGATCGGAATCCAAGATTCAACAGGATGATTTAATTATACATAAAAGATGTATATTGTGGTTAAGATTGTTATTGTGGTTATAATTTTCCAAAAGATCTAATCGGGAGAAAAACCAACCCTAATTTTTAAGACTCCGTAATAACTTTCTCGCCTCAGTGGTGCATTAACATCAACGGCTAAGTCGTAAGCATGCTAATGCAGAGAAACTGCAGCACATAACTGCTAAGCTTTAATGGCCGGCTTTAATGGATAATTGATTAAGCTATAAATTAACACTGCGAAAACACGCAAATCAAAAGGCTGGGGAGGCATCATTTTTTATGTTTCCATTAAAGGTCGTAGGCAGTTTTCCAAGACTGGATTAGGACGCATTCATTGACAGGCTGACTGAGAGGCTACGCGTCAACATTTCTGAGTTGTTCGTTTGCAAACGGTGCTAAAGACGCTGTAAATCAGCCACTCTTCCTTTTGGTTGGCTTGTTCTTACACCCCAGAGTTTCCGATCAAGGTAATTACTGGTGGCAAATGTCATTTTTGACTGTTTGATGTGTGTGCGGTCGGTTCTGAGGGTAAATTTTAGATATGGGAGGTGATTAGCATAGATTAGTGTCAACTCTCATCGTCTAGACGCTCTTGTTTCAGCAACATGAAATCTGTGTCTACTAATTTGTACTGTGCATAAGGAGTAAAAGGCAGGACAAATGTTATTCATGCTTTTTGCTCAGTAATTGCTCTATTATATGAAGGGCAGGTTGTTTCCTATCCCAGAAACACTGACTGCATGGTGAACACCTTTAAGACAGAGTGATTCCAACCAGCAATCCACCTATTAAATTGAGAGAAAGACAGAGCAACCAGAGGAACCCCAGTAGACACAGGACGAACATGCCAAACTACATTGGCAAGTATTCAGCTATTGATTGAATTACACAAATTTACATTAGGTTGTATAACATTTCTACAGAATGGATGGACAGCACTGGGTTGTGAAACATACACTGGAGAATCACTGGATGGTGGTAGTATCTTGTAGTAACCATTTGCTCCTGCAGATGGCGCTGCATGAGGCTGATTGGGCTATATACTATATATACTTTAGTATACTATACTATATTACTATATATTACTATATATATATACTAAGTACTTCTGGGATGTGGGACAGTATTCACAGATTGAGAAGAGGTGGTACAGTGAATGTCTCGTTTAATGTATGGAGATGATAATGATCGGCAAAAAGGAGTGATTGCATTTGGTTGTGCCAAAGGCAACAGTGTGAAGGAGGTAGCCGAATTTACAGATGTCTAGAAGCATACTGAAATTCATATTTGTTAAAATATTAGGTACGTTTCAATCACAGGTGAATAATTTTTGTACGGTAAGTATATTCTATAGTTTTTATATTCTCTATTTGATCATACTGTTCATAATATTGTATTGTCTTTAATTGATCCGTCTATATATTATCATATTTTATTTTATTCATGATGTTTTCTTTAAATTCTTTCTATTTCATTTTTTAAATTTAGCTTCTGTTTATTTAAACTTAAAAAAAATTTAATTTTTACAAAAGTAGGCAAATTAGTTTAATTCTTAAGTATAAATTTAAATAAATTGTAAATAGTAAACACAAAATGCAGTTTTTAAATGAAGGTTCTATTATTAAGGGAGAAAAAAATTGCAAACCTATATGGCCCTGTGTGAAAAAGTGTTTGCCCCCCAGTTAAAACATATAACTGTTTTCTCTAATCACACCCAGGTCTGATTACGACCACAACTGTTCTCAATCAAGAAATCACTTAACTAGGACCTGCCTGACAGAGCAAAGTAGATCAAAAGATCCTCAAAAGCCAAAACCCAAAGAAATTCAGGAACAAATGAGAAAGAAAATAATTGAAATCTATCAGTCTAGAAAAGGTTATAAAGTCATTTCTAAAGTTTTGGGACTCCAACAAATCACAGTGAGAGCCATTATCCACAAATGGTGAAAACATGGAACAGTGGTGAACCTTCCCAGGAGTTGCCGTCCAGCCAAAATTACCCCAAGAGCACAGCGAAGACTCATCCAAGAGGTCACAAAAGACCCCACAACAACATCTCAAGAACTGCAGGACTCAGTTAAGTGTTCATAACTCGACCATAAGAAAGAAACTGGGCAAAAATAGCCTGCAAATTTTGTCAGAAAACATCTTGATGATCCACAAAACTTTTGGGAAACTGATGTGGACTGATGAGACAAAAGTTGAACTTTTTGGAAGGTGTCTGTCCCATTACGTCTGGTATAAAAGTAACAGTGTATTTCAGAAAAAGAACATCATACCTACAGTAAAACATGGTGGTGGTAGTGTGATGGTCTGGGGCTGTTTTGCTGCTTCAGGACCTGGAAGACTTGGTGGGATAAATGGAACCATAAATTCTGATGACTACCAAAAAATCCTGAAGGAGAATGTCCAGCCATCTGTCAGTCACCTCAATCTGAAACGAATCTGGGTTCTGCAGCAGGACAAAGATCCAAAACACACCAGCAAATCCACCACTTAATGGCTGAAGAAAAACAAAGTGAAGACTTTGGAGTGGCCTAGTCAAAGTCCTGACCTGAGTCCTATTGAGATGCTGACACAGGGCCATGTAGGTTTGGATTTTTTTTCTCCCTCGATAATAAAAACCTTCATTTAAAAACTGCATTTTGTGTTTACTTGTTGTTGTCTTTGACTAATTTTTACATTTCTTTGATGATCTGATACATTTAAGAGTGACAAACATGCAAAAAAATAAGAAATCATGACACTTTTTCACACCACTAATTATGAAGTTGCATGAAATAGTGAAATTTACTGACAAATTACATATTTGATGGAATTTAGCAATTCCCATTAGACATCCATTATAAGCCCAAAGAAATGTTTTGAAATTATTAATAAAATTTGACAATAGCTGTCCTAACTAAAGAGGGGAATCATGCTGGGCCGTCCTATTTAATCAAAGATCTGGATTATTTTCTGAGATGATCACTCTTCCATCCCTCTGTTTCCATCAACCTGTCAAAACGTTAAGTTTAATAAGGCCTTGAAAGATCGTCCATCTCTGTTTCTTCGACTCTTTACAAAAAGGGAAAATGTATCTGGCCATTTGACATTTCTTTGACATTTTCATCCGTTTCCATTCCTACCCTGGGAATAAGAGAACGGTAAACAATTTTACAAATACAGAAAGTCGAGCTATGTAATGCAAGCGCAAGAGCGCTAACCTTTTGTTAAAGTGCTCAGAATCTCCACTGTCTTCCTCCAGCACAGTACCAACAGAAGATATTGTTCCAGTCAGGTGGACATGAAGTAAATGGCGAGCTCTTTAATTTAAAATCCACAAAGCATACTGCTGCAGTAATGACGAAACCGCTCTGGGCTTAGCAAGTCTTTACCATAATAAAGGCTAAAAGAATATATTTAAATTCCCCCTGCATGTCAGCATTCGTGTTTTAAGAGCTTCTATGGTTCATTTTAACTATGTACTGTAAATATTACTCCTCCTGTCCTTTCTATGGCATAAACATCAATACAGTGTCTCCAAGTAGTATGTAACATCCATAGATTTTGCAGGTTTACACATTTGGAGTTAACTTAGCATTATGAAATTTGGAGTTGGGCCTATATATGTGAAATGCACTGCAGTAAAAGAAGAATGTTATTTCTCTGTTTTTACCAGAGGGTCAATTATTATTCAACCCCTCACTTCACCAGAATTCTGTTACCAAAGTATTTGAGGTATTAAAAACAATGAGCTTCACATGGTTGGATTAATTATCTGTTTTTTCCCCGCATTTTCTGGCTATAAAAGCCGCTCCCCATACAAGTGAACAGCACTCAAACATTGTCAACATGGGAAAGATTAAGGAGCATTCCAAGGCCATCAGAGACAAAGTCATAGAGGGTCACAAGGCTGGCAAGGGGTACAAAACGCTTTTCAATAAGTTGGACCTACCTATCTCCACTGTTGGAAGCATCAATCAGAAGTGGAAGGCTTATGGAACGACTGTTAACCTTTCACGGCTTGGACAGCCTTACACAGTTTCCTCCCGTGCTCAGGCCAGGCTTGTCCAAATAGTCAAGACTGACCCAAGGACAATGAGGAGGGAGCTCCAGGAAGATCTCATGGCGATGGGCACATTTGGTTTCAATAAATACCATAAGTAACGAACTCCACCGCAATGGTCTCCGTTCCAGGCGAGCCCGTAAGGTACCTTTACTTTCAAAGCGTCATGTCAAGGCCCGTCTAAAGTTTGCTCATGATCACTTGGTTGACTGGTTCAAGGTTCTCTGGTCTGATGAAACCAAGATTGAGATCAGTGACAACCAGGATGGCACGGGATACAACCCCAAGAATACCCTCCCTACCATCCCCATCCCTGGTGACCTTTTTTAGTTCCAATTACCATATAGAAGCAATTTGTAGTTCTACAATTACAGATTCTAGTCAATCTGTTTCTCCATATTGTCACGCTCCGGGGGATACACAGGACAGCGTAAAATAACAATAATGTTTATTAAAGAGAACCATAAACAAAACAGAACCAGGAACCAACCCGACCGAACTGGCTTATCCCCGGAGATCGGCAGAAGCTAGGGTGTACGGAAACCACGAGGGCACGTCCAAACCATTAGGAACACCGGACAGGAGACCAGGGCATACGGGCGAGAAGGCCCCTCGACCCTAGGCACCCACACCACTGGAAACTCTTTTACGGGTACGGGTGCCGCCCGCTACCCAACCAGTCAATGAGCCGAGGAGAGCGCCTCCATCTCCCAGGGGGAAATCCCTCTTTCCCTACACTACCTAGGAGTGCCTCGCATACCTCTGGGCTCCAACCCATACCCCTCC
>JAVSBU010348940.1:0-10174 GCA_033118015.1 Loricariichthys derbyi
GGCATCCAGCTCTGCTAAGCTAGGAGCTAAGCTAGCCTTCTCTAAAGTCTGGATGTGCTCCTCTAAAACTACAATCTCCTCCATCAGACTAGCTACAAACTTACATCTATCACAAATGAATCCTGCACTAATGACGAAGGAAGAATAGCTAAACATTCTACACTCGGGACAGAAAACAAGCTCAGTAGAAGCCATGGTATAACAAAGAATTAAAAGATACTTAGCATCGGGTGGTGGTGTTTGCTGCTGATGAGGATAGATGATTCAGCCGATGGTATAGCTCATTCTTCCAAGACTGTAGCCAAAAAATGAATCCCAAAAATAGTTCATGCTAAGAGCTAAGATACTTTGCTTCAAATGTAAGCCAAAAAAAAAAAAAAACAATCCCCAAAATAGTTTATGCTAACGGCTAACATACTTTCCTACAAACGTAAGCCAAAGAATTAAAACAAAGAATTAAAATATACTTAGCTTCGGGTGGTGGTGTTTGCTGCTGATGAAGATTGCTGACAAGACTGTAGCCGTAAAACGAATCCCAAAAAATAGTTTTACTAACAACTAAGATACTTTGCTACAAAACGTAAGCCAAAAAAAACGAATCCCCCAAATAGTTCATATGCTAACGCTTAAATATGTTAACGGCTAACTTTTCAACAATTAGGCTGATTAAACGCTGAGTCACTTTATGTCGTAATTCCAATTGATAGTGAACAAATATGACCCACTGGAAGTAAAAAGTAAACGCTAAAGTAATTACAAAGTTACTGAGCCCCAAGAAAAACTTAGATTAAGAGTAATTTTAAATAAGAATTATAAACTGGTAGCTCTGCGGTTCAGTGCGGCACGACTGCAGTTGGCCTGACTGACATGTTGTGCTCACACTGCACATAAACCGCAGCCCCCAGACACAGTTCTGTTTACATATAAGCACTCAAATAACAGAATATGGTGCTTTGTATATCAAAATATTGAGAACGGGCATAATTAGTGACATGCTATGTGTTGAAATTCCATGAGAAACTAAAGAGATGTAAATGGCCGGGTAGATGTGGAGAATACAGTTAGTAACAAGAGAATTAGAGCTAATAAGCTACAACTTGAGTGTGTGCTTGTCTGTAGAAAGATCTAAAACATTCTTAATTCTCTGTGTTTATTTTGTGAATCACACTGCTCACTCAGAGCTTGTTTGGGCAGGTAACCGGGCCCAGAGATACTATCCTTACTACAGTCTCTACTGAGCTTGCTCTGGCTGCAATTTCCGGTGCATCCAACACTTCAGAGTCCAGTCTGCCATCTTGGTGGCATCAAAAAATTCAAAACGAGTGACAAAATCCCCATTGTATATATATTCTGTTGTCTGTTGTGGTTAAGTAATCATGGTTTCCCACCACCTGATGGTGCTTCCTCTGTGCAGAAGAGAAAAAGTAAATGCACTGGGGCTTTGATATCAGAAATCAGAAAGACAATAGTTATCTGTTCTGAAGACAAATAGTCATTATGACTCCAGCCATGGTGTGATGACTCATATTTGGTTGTATTCTCTGACCAGGTTCCTTTCCATGATTCAATCCATGGTTTATGAAATCCCCATCCTCTTTGTCTGCCTCTTCTCCTCTGTGGTCTTTCTTGCACCATTTTGTTGTGCCTTATCCAAGTTTGTATTTTTTCCTGAATCGGTCAGGCCAATACTGGACAGTGATAAAGAGAATGAGGATTAGGAAGAAGGTTTGACCATGTGGTTAAACACTGATTTAGTTTTCGGGAGGTTGGGCAGAGGCTCAAACCTAATCTGAGCCACTACACTGCAGCAAAAATCATAGGGACATATTGGAATGAGAAAAGACATGTCCTCTATATCATATATGTAGTTTTAGGGAGGGGTAGAGGGGACATGTTCCTCCTAAAGTTTGGAGGTTTAAAGCATATCATACCTGCTCACAGCATCCTTCTGTTATCGTTCATAACAGAGTGATGTGTTTTCTCTTGGCTGTTAGATTTGGATATTATTATTATTATTATTATTATTATTATTATTATTATTATTATTATTATTATTATTATTATTAAATCCCAGTCCTCAGAGGTGAAATAAGTTCTGGCTTTTCTGGTTTTACCATTTAGAAATCAAAGCCTGAGACCTGAGAGGACACAGCTTACCGTACATATTGTGACATCCGTCACCTTGGACTTGGGGTGGGTGCTTCAGGCGATTACCCAATATGCACTGCGCCGGCTGTTAATAAAGTTTGTGCCCTGTTTTCATGTGTTCTATTTATACGGCGATGTTGTACTTTGCCAATAATGTGTTTATGTGTTGTTACAGTTGTTACAGTGTTTAGTTAAGTTAGATGTTTATGTGATGATGCCTTATGGGTTCACTGTTATTGGGAAATTAATGGGGCGGGGACTGTGAGAGTGTTCTATGTTCAGTGTGTTTACTGAGTGTGTGTGATAACTCATTAATAAAAGAACATTTCCTGGTACTCTGAGGTCTAGTGTCCTTTCTGTCACTTAGCTTGGCAATATGGAAGTTTTCCAGCGAGAAATCGAGCTTCTCGAAGTGGAGTTGAGCAATCTCCGCCAACCTGACCGAGCAAGGCAGAAGCAACCTTTCAGGATGCCGGATGGAAGCAGCAGGCAGCAGCCAAGAAGGGCGAACCCAGCAGCAGACCTGGCGAGTGCAGCAACAGGAGAACGCACATCTGGACCAGAGAGCAACACCTACCCGCCGTCAAGCAACCCTGTAACGGCGATGGAAGATGGCATCCCCCTGTCAACCAGCACTAACTCTGTGGTGGAAGCGACTGGGGCCGTGACACACCCAACAGCGCTACACCTGCCTCACTATGATGGTGGCACATACTGGGAGGTCTACCGTTCACAATTAGAGATTGTAGCAGCCCATGCTGCCTGGCGACCACAAGAGATGGCCGCCCATCTCTGTTTGGCACTGCAAGGAGAAATGCTGCGAGTGTTCGTGGAACTACCGCCGGATAGCTGTTACGATACAACAGCACTCACGACAGCCCTGCATGCATGTTTTGGACAGTGCCCGACCAAGCTGGCAGTGAAACAACTGCTAACAACCAGACAATGGTGCAAACACAAGTGAATCAGCATGCTAGGAGCCGGGATAGCACTCCTCGTCCGACAGGCATACCCATAGTTCTTGTGAGACGTGCAACGAGAGCTGGTGCTTGACCACTTCCTCAACATGCTTGCACCAACAGAGCTAAAATGACACCTACAACTACACACTACAGAGACAGTGGAGGAAGCCGTTGCAGAGGCCGAGCACGTGGAGTTTGTCTTCATCTCTGGCAACCCATGAGCGAGCTCACCACGACGCCCACTCGCTGCCAGAGAAAGACAACAAGCACGACCGACAGTATGCTGGTGCTGCGGCAAGCACAGACATAGAGCCACGCAATGCAACCCTGCCAGACTGGAGGGAAATGAACCAGGAGCAGCCAGGATCATCGAGCCGTCACACAGCCTGTGGACATCTCCCATAGTCCTAACCAAGAAAAAGGATGGCAGCTGGCGATTCTGCCTAGACTACCGGAGACTGAACGCTGCCAACAAAGTCGACTCCTACCCACTCCAGTGTATCGACGACACCCTCAACTGACTATCTGGCTCTGCCTGGTTCAGCTCATTAGACCTCCGCAGCGGCTACTGGCAGGTCCTGCTCTCACAGATAGCGAAAGAAAAAACAGTGTTCACCATTGGACTGAGCTGTGGCAGTTTAAAGTTATGCCGTTTGGGCTCTGTAATTCTCCAGCCACGTTTGAGAGACTTATGGACCAGGCTTTGTTCGGAGTCCCCTGAGAAAAGTTTGCTTTTTACTTAGATGACATACTAGTCCATGTTCCTAACTTCAGCGGAGCATTGGCAAACCTGGAGTTAGTCCTGACGGCTATTCGAGCAGCGAACCTTAAACTGCACCCCAAAAAGTGCCTGTTCCTACAGTGACGAGTGAACTTCCTAGGGCACATTATTAGTGGCTCGGGTGTTGAAACAGACCTGAATAAAACTGAGGCTGTGCGCGATTGGCCAACACTGTGGAAAATAAAGCAGCTGCGGAGGTTCCTGGGCCTGGCTTCGTACTGCCACTGCTTCGTGAAAGGCTTCACAGACATCGCGGCTCCACTACACCAACTCACCGGCGCCGGCATGAAGTTCCAGTGGACAGCAGAAGCAGTGCAGGCATTCAGCAAGCTAAAACTCTGACTGTGCAGCATGCCAATCCTGGTGTACCCGAGACAAGATGGCGGTTTCATCATCAACACCGATGCAAGCAACCACAGACTGGGATCAATTCTGTCCCAGGTGCAAGACAGAGCTGAGCACATGATCGCATACTACAGCCAGAGCCTGAGCAAAGCCAAGCAGAATTACTGTGTGGCCCCTAGGGAGCTATTGACTGTTGTTGCTGTTGTTGTTAGGAACTTCAGATCTTACCTGTACAGGGTACCTTTTTCACATAGGACCAATGACGCATCCTTGACCTGGCTTATGTGGTTCCAAGAGCCCCAGGGACAGTTGGCCCGTTGGATTTCTATTGTACAGGAATACAATTTCACCATTGAGCACCATGCTGGAAGTCAGCATGGGAACACGGATGCACTATTGCACCACCCGTGTGCGGAATTAACCTGCTGGTTCTGTGCACGAGCCGAGGAACATGGTGTTGAAAACGGATGCTGTGCTGCAGTTAATGTTGGGAGTAGGGTTGATCCGGGGGTTGAATTATACCTCAAACATGGACTTAAGGCGTGCACAATGGGCCAAACACAAACTAGGGTGGGCGATTCATGCTTTGGCCTCAGCCCGAATCCCGCATCAACCATGGCCGAGAAGCTGGTAGAGGAGTTTTTCTGCCATTTCGGGGTTCCAGAGCAGCTTCACGGTGACCAGGGGCAGAACTTTGAGTCCAAAATAATGCAGGAAGTTTGCCGCCTCCTTGGCATTCACAACTCCTGCACAACTCCGCTCCATCTTCAGAGTGACGGGCTGGTCGGGCGTGTCAATTGAACACTGACAACACAACTGGCCGTCATGACCACGCATATATATAATAAAAGATAATATGACAATGGGAGGGCGAATACTGTGAATATCAGGTTATTTGAAAAGGTGAGACTTTTGTGAGAGGAGTGGATTTTTGTGAAGTAATACTCATGAGCGGTAATGCTTAGTGGTGTACAGTAACTTAGTTAATGTAATTCATTACTGTACTTAATAGGTTGTTTTGTGTGTATCTGTACTTTGCTTCAGTATTTCCATTTTAGTTGACTTTTTAAGTTTATTTCAAAGTCCGAGATCTTACTTTTCACTCCACTATATTATGGACAATCTGCCATTCCTTTTGAAGTATGTGCACATAAAAACTTAACATAAAAATGAAAAGAGTGCATAATTAGTCCATTACTGAGAAAATGAACAAAGGCTCTATGTTTGGGTTTAGATATAACAGAAATCACAATTTCACCACACCACACCACACAATATTTCACATATTATGCAATTTCTGGCAATCCTTTTGGTTTATGTAGGTATAAAAATGTAACATACAACCCCAATTCTAATTGGGACATTATGTAAAACATAAATAAAAAGAGATTTATTTTGCAAATCCTTTTCAACCCATATTCAACACTACAAAGACAAGATATGTAATGTTCAAATGGATAAACTTTTTGATTCTTTTTTACAAATATTCACTCATTTTGAATTTGATGCCTGCAACACAATCCAAAAGAGTTAGGACAGTGACAACAAAAGACTTTGAAAGTTGGAAAATGCTCAAAAAACTGTTTGATGTCACAATCCACAGCAGGTCTGCTTCTCACCAGTAGGACACTGTGTGGGCATGGAACTGGCAGGTGAGCTATCATGGTGAGCCATCTTGGATGCTGCATTGGGTCTCACTAATCTGGTTCAGCTGGCACCGGTCCATAATATTGATGTTGGAGTGCAGCAACATTGATTGTTTAGTGGTTCATCAGCCTTGCTCCGCAGAAGGTACAGAGGGATGGGCTCAAAACTATGCTCCTTGGTGCCCAAGGGAGTTAGGGATGAGGAATCCACCCCTCCTTTGAAGGGGGGGTGGCTTAGAGCCAGGAGGCTCTAGGTATCGTAGGGTTTAGTGGAGTAGTGTAAAGTAAAGTGTCTAAGACCTTGGTGCCATTTGACCAACAGAACAGAAGAAGCCTTTCGGATGATAGGTTAAATGTCTTCAAGAATCTACAAACTAGTCCAGTTGCTCTCTTCTACCACCCATTATCTTTATGTGTCTTCTCACCACTCTCTCCTCTCTGGGAATACTCAATATAACTTTATCTAGATCCTTCCAGAACTTCTCTTTTTCCTCTTCCTCACATCCAACCTGTGGAGCTTAACCACTGAGAACATTCAACATCAGACCTTCTACCTTTACCTGTCATTGTCCCCACATTTAGAGTTTCCACCCTCAGTCCTACACTCTTGACTTTCCTCCTTTCTTCTTGTCTCCTCATTCGTTTCCCTCCTCGTGGTCATCGACTAACAGTAGTACAATTTCCACCAGCACTCTGTTTGTCAACAGCACGGGTGGCCGTCGTTGTTAACCCGGGCCTCGACCGATCTGGTATGATGTCAGTTAGATGAACTCGCATGTTAGTTTTGGCAAAGTGTTTTACGTCGGATGCCCTTCCTGACACAACCCTCACCATTTACCCGGGCTTGGGACTGGCACAAAAGATACACTGGATAGGGACCCCTAGTGGCTGATAGCATTGTTACAAAAAATGATAATAGGACAGCAGAGAGATAATACATTATGGTACTTTTATATTTGATAGTCAAATACATTTGAAGCAAAATACTTTTAAACTTTTAGCTGAGTAAAGGACTAAAGGGAGAACTTCTATTTTTACTGGAATAATGTTTTCCCTTGAGTATCTGTACTTTAACTCTTACTAACTGTGTGATTTGTGTACTTCACCACTGTTTCTATAAATGAGAGATGTAATAAATGGAATATAAGACCATTTTTGTAAAAGTAAGAGGCAGTACAAGGATTGTGAGAACAGTATCTGTGGCTATGATGACAAATATAAATATTAAATCATATTTGTCTTAGGTGAATGGTAAAACTGAATGGGAAAATATTTTTCTCTTCTGTGAGCATATTTTTGGTTTGTAAGAGGTATATTAAGGGTGATATGGAGGTGGATATGGTTAGCACAGTCGACATGTCCCACAGAGAATGCAGTTGAACCAGAGATCCCCAGTTTGATCTTGACCTTGGACTGCATCTGTATGGAGTTCACATGTCCTCCCTGTGTCTGCGTGGGTTTAGGTTAATTGGTTATTGTAAATGGCTCCAGTGGGGGGCAATATCAGGTGTTGTGACACAAAGCTTGGAATTTACTCTGTTTGCATCAACATGGAAAGTGGAACCTGCATCAATGCGGAATGAACACTAGGAATGAGAGCAGAAACCGTTTTTCTCAGTAGTTTGGTTAATGGCCCAAACATCTCAAACCTGATAGCTATTTCACACACATACAGCTGTTTAATTATCCATCTGCCAGTTGTTGCTATAAGTGGCTAAGGTATTCGCTTTGTTTCTGCTTATGCTACAATGAGAAATTGACTCCCTGCCTTGGGTCATTTAGCCATATTGAACTGTCTGGACAATACTTTTAGCTGAAACAATAGCCATTAATTTGCATGACTCTAATGTGCTTATGAGACTTCAAATTTTTTTAAATAACTTTTGATTAGATTAAAGTTAGCTTTCTATGCAGTGAGTTTTCCACCACATTCATTTAGCTTCACTGCTCCCAGTGTGTAATGTGCTTAATGACAATAATATTATATTAGCTGCTAATGAAGCATTTTGCCCCAATGGAATCAATTAGCTCAATCAGTCAATTACACATTGACAGGAAACATGAATGCAACTCTCCTCCATTACGTCCTGTGCAATGAATTTGCCATAGCTACTCAGGAGTATTGCTTCTAGAAGGTGCGAATATACAATAAGAATGCATGATGCAAGATAAACACTGAAAGAGTTTAATAACAGCGTTTCACAGGCGAATGCAGGTGCTATCATTAACAGATTTCTATAGCTGCCCTTAGACATATTAATTATTAAGAAATAAGTGCAAATCAAATACACTGCCTGGCCAAAAAAAAAATGTCACATACACTAATATTTCATTGGACCTCTTTTAGCTTTGATTACAAGACACATTCTCTGTAGCATCGTTTCCACAAGCTTCTACAATGTCACAACATTTATTTCTGTCCAGAGCTGCATTAATGTTTCCCCAAGATCTTGTATTGATGATGGAGATTTGGATCCACTTCCTTCCCCAGAACATCCCAAAGATTCTCAATGGGGTTCAGGTTTAAACTCTATGGTGACCAATCCATGTGTATAAATGATGTCTTATGCTCGCTGAACCACTCTCTCACAATTTGAGCCTGATGAATCCTGGAATTGGATCTTGGAATATGACCGTGCCATCAGGGAAGAAAAAAAATCCATGATGGAATAACCTGGTGGTTCAGTATATTCAGGTATCAGCTGATCTCATTCTTTGGGCTCATAACATTACTGAACCGAGACCTGACTTAGAACTGCAGCAGGACCCCAGATCATAGCTCCGTCCCACAGATGGTGATGTTTTTGGGCCAGGCAGTGTATTCACACATCATATGCCTGGAAACTGCACACGCATATCAATAAACCAAAAGATGTAACCACCCGGTGTGCACTGATCTTTTGATAAACTGTCATATGCATTAATGTCTGGCCCAGGGTTTCTGTACTTTCTGCAGTTAATCACAGTACCTTCACTTCCTTAGGTAAATGGTGCAAACATATACTGTGGGACTGTGGTGGCCTAGTGGCTAAGGTGTTAGACTATGGACTAGAATGTCCTGGGTTCAAATCACACCTCTGATGAGCTGCCACTGTTGGGTCGTTGAGCAAGGCCCTTAAAGGTGCTGTCGCAGTGCCAAAAAGTGTTAGTTGCGACTGACTTGCGGCAAAAAAAATTTAATATTCGCGATACGGTTGGTGTCTTTGTACTTCAGACATTCATACATCTGAAAATGTTTGCATAATCCTCAAAAGCGAATAATTTCCGTCCTTCAAATTTTGAGCTTGCTCACGATTGTACTGTGGAAGACATTCCATTCTGATGCCTCACTACGGCCGCCAACACAGCCAGCACATTAACGTTTTGCAGTCGCTTATTACGTGTAATACGCTCAAACATTTGTGAATAAAACAGCACAATCGCCCATTTGGTTCTACACTCGGTCCTGACAATAATAATTAGACAATAATGAAATGCATAAATAGATAAATATATTCAGGTGAGAGAGCTTCCCAGAGTTTAATCCTACAGTACTGTACTGTTTTTATATGTATTATTTGCTATTTTTCTGCAATTTCGCAAAGGGGGATTTTTTATGAATCAATTAAATGAAGTGCTATAGAGAGATTGATGTACCACAACCATCCCCGGATCTAGACTGCTTTGCTTGGGGGGGGGCAGTAACATAATGGGGGCATGTTGATAGTCATATTTTTAAAGCTATAAATATATTCAAGGTTTGATTTGTGCATGTGTGTTCAAACTTTGTTCATTAACTATAACAGCAGTGCTAATGATACTGGCTTAATTTGATGAATGAGGTCAATAAATAAAAAATCTTGCATGTGTGTTCAAACTTGACATGTAAAGCATAAAGACTGAAGAGTATACTATGCTTATGTAAATTAATAAAGATGATCTAATTGGGATTAATTTCTATACCCCACCTTGGCTAAATTAGCATTACCATGTTATTGTTTATGCACAAATCAAACCTTGAATATATTTCTGGCTTTAAAAATATGACTATCCATATGCCCCCCATTATGTTATATTGACCACCCCCTCCCCACAGCAAAGCAGTTTAGAACTGGGGCTGAACTATACATCTATACATGTAAAACTTCAATGTTTGTTCATTATATAAATGTTTATTATATTTAATAGTAACATTTATATACATAAACAATATTTATATACATAAATGTATATAAACTTTCTTCTTCTTCTTTTTCTTTCGGCTTTTCCCTTTTCAGGGGTCGCCACAGCGAGTCATCCTCCTCCACCTCACT
>JAVSBU010348967.1:0-10173 GCA_033118015.1 Loricariichthys derbyi
GTAGAAGCCCTGTTGTATTTAGTGCACGCAGCCATTAGTGCACTTCTGGGTTTGTTAGCAATGTTACTGACTTATTACCAGTAAAAAAAAACCCAACGTGTTCTGGAGCATGTAGCTGGTATCGGGTCAGGGTGTTCATCAGTGCATATATACGTGTCCTTCTTTACTTTGTTGTGTATGAAGTCTGGTATTCCCCATGTGCTCGAGCCCTCTTTTAATTGTTAATCCCTTTATGTAGTCCTTGTCGGAGTATCTTATGGCACAATGCATAACTGCAATGCTTTGTTGTGACCATTTCTAAGCGGTTTTGATAATGAGTTAAGACGCAAAAAAAGCCCTAACGCCAGCGTTACAATACAGTGTTTGTCTGAGAGGAGCTTACATTCGCGCACATGCGCATTTGAGCATACTATTTTTTAGAAAAATACATCATTCAGACTTAACCCTATCCAAGTTGAATCACTTTCAGACCTGACTAGTCTACTCAAGACTACTCAACCACAGACATGAATAGTCAACCACAGACCTGACTAATCTAAAAAGACCACGCAACCACAGACCTGAGTAATAATAATAATAATAATAATAATAATAATAATAATAATGCGTTGGATTTATATAGCAATTTTTCCAGATGCTCAAAGCACTTTACACTTGCATTATCCATTCATACCATACCCTGTGGTGGTAAGCTACTATGTAGCCAGAATGTTCTGGTCCCTAACCCCGTGATTATGGGGGGTCCACTGTAGTTACTACTGAGATCCTGTCCCCCCCATATGAAGACAATAGAGCCCTTTTGTGCTTTCTACACCTTACACTTTGTTCAGTTAAAAGCTCTCCTCATTTGTAGCATTTTGCACAGATTAATAGATGTGACTGACCTACTCTCCCAGCAAAAAACCCGACTTTCTGTTTGAGGACAATGTTTAGTTTATATACTTATCAGCTCATACTAATCACACAACTAGGTGTAATAATGCATTAAAATGTGCTTTAACTTAATTTGTGCATTTATTGCTGTGATAAAGCAACCAGCACCACATCAAGAAGTCTTCCATGAATCTGCATACTGGGTGAAGCCAACTATTGGAGTAAACAGACAGAAGGCACTTTAAAGGGATGGAATATCATGGATCCATACCCTAAGCCTCTGACCTTTGCATACATGGACAGACATTTATGAAGTTATGATAAACTTTTCCAGCATACTGCAAATTTGAGAGTGTGCCATTCAGCTCAAGTGTTCCCACAAAGGATGATCTCACCTGGACACCCAAAGACTTTCACTTGCAAGACCTTCCATGGTGACTACAAACAGTTACAGAATAACTTGATTCCCTTAATACTTATATAACACATTACATTCAACATATGAAGTTCTCAAATTTTTCCAGGGTTTGTGTTCAAAGTCCCAGAAAGTCTCAAATATAAAAACCAGCCAAACCAAGGAAGAGACAACATTTGAACGTTATCTTGTGTACATGTTCCTATTGCTATATCTCTGAGACATTGTAATAAACTATAGTTTGCTGTTCTACTGAATTTTGGTCTCGGTCTAAATTTTTATCATATGAGAAAGTTTTTATTTCTGTCAGCCTTGATCCCCATGACATTACATTTTTACCACTTAAAAAAAAAAAAAAAAAAAAAAAAAAAAAAAAAGGTTTCCTTGACAAGATCTGTTTGAAAATAAGTCTTGTACACAAATGCTACACACCAAATTTCATGGATTTTAATCCAGTCTAAAATAACTTTTTTTTTTTTGTCAAAAACAAAACAAAACCAAATTTGTTAGATAATCCATCCCTTAGCTGAAACACTAGAAGGACAACCCAAGTATTCATAAAGCATCGACCACCTGATTGTTTGTACTATTAAAGCTCCTAGACAGAGACACTAATAACTCCAGAGTGTATGCATTGGCAGTAGATGCTATTACAGTTTTTCTCAGTCGCTTTGGAGCATTTCTCAAATCAGTATTAATATTTGCACCACTGTGTGCATTTCTCAAAACTATTTGTTCAAACAGCACCACACAATGGGTGGCCACCTAAAGCCTGTACCTCACTCACAATCCTTTGTTCATTCCACAAAGGTAAGGATTTATATCAGTAAACATGTCAGAGTCATCAGAATTAAAAGTTCTTCCATCATTGATTACGAACAAGACAGTCAAAGTGATTAGTCCTGTAATCATGTTTACTCTAAGGATTTTCTCAACGTTGTTCTTTTGATGACAGATTGAACATGCTTTATAAAACACATGACAATTTTAGCAGTATAAAATTACACAGTACTGTTTATGGGAGCATGACTGTAAGAAAATGGACAGAAATCCATTGATGCATTCTTTGTTTGTAAAAATTTATAGATAGATATGTCATTGTAACAAAAAAATAAACAAACAAAACACAAGTCTGGAAAAACATTACTTTGCACAAAGAATTAAATGTTCAGAAATTTAAACCTAGGAAACAAGCAGCATTGTGCAGTGCAAATCACAGTGCCTAGACCTCCTGACGTTCTTGTCTGTTCGGCCAAATTCTCATCCACATCATAACGGATATCTTCCCTTGCAATGCAGCGTGGAAAGAATCTTTTGGAATGTCTCATCCAGCCTGTGCAAGCTTCTGCTGCGATGTCCTCACATGCTACATCCATGGCAGCCAGCAGAGCCATCTGAGTATGAGGCTGCCGATCATAAACCTTCCACCTCCATGTAGAGAAGAACTCCTCAATTGGGTTCAGGAATGGGGAATAGGGTGGGAGAAATGGCATCAGCATCTTGTTGTGGGTTGCAAACCGTTGCCTGATGGTGTATGGATGATGGAATCTCACACTGTCCCAAATTACCACAATTTTTTAAATTTGGAGCTATCTCACCATCTGGGATGAGATCCCTGTAGAGTGTATCTATGAATGTGACGAGATGCTGTGTGTTGTATGGTCCTAAAGTGTGAATAGGAGTTAGCACACCCAGTTCTGAAATGGCTGAGCACATTGTGATGGTCCCTCCTCATTGGCCAGGTACATCAACAGTGGCTCTGTGTCCAATAATATTTCGACCACACCTTCTGCCTTTTGTCAGGTTGAAGCCAGCCTCATTCACGTATATGAATCCATGAGGTTGTTCACTTGATTCCAGCTCCAATATACTCTATGTTTCAGAAGAGACAAAAACAAATTACATAAAGTTATAATCTTAACAGAATTCACTGAAGATCACATCAAATGTACGTTAGTCAAAGTTACTGCACTGTATCATCACACAATGAACTCTTTACTGAAATGGGTAGTTACTGTACGTACGTACATGATTTACCTCCACATACTGATAGCCAAGCTCCTTCACACTCTCACCATTCCTTTCAAATGGTACAACTGTTTCATTCTCATCTGTTTTGTTCTAAGCACTCTGTCAATAGTTGAGATGCTTACTGACTATGTTTTCAAAGATGTCATGGTTGTCTATAATGGCACTCTGGATTATCCAAGTCCAATAGCATTATTAGCGATGACCATTTCACAGACGGCTTCCTCCTGCTGAGGTGGTAAAAGGGGACCTCTGGCACCCCTGTGAGGTGGCACTGCAGACCTGTGTGGTACACCAGTAGTAAGGCAAAACAAGACTGAGTTGAGTACACTTTTAGAAAATATGTAAAATTGTAATATGAAGTGTTAGTGTGTACTGTAAACATATAGTATTACAGTATAGAGTTATTTGGATTACCTACCTGTTCTCTCTAAGTAAAGTTTGGATTATTTGAGGACACAGTTGATCTCCCAACATTTGGCTGCACCGTTCAGCCAGCTTCAGCTATTGTTATGGCCATGATTGACCACATGGTCTATAAGTATGGCCCCTATTTCATCTGCACCATGCCCATGTCCATGGGCTCTTCTACCTCTCCCTCTGTGATGCCTCCTTACTTCCCTTCCACACACTCTTACTGCTCTTCTTACTTCTGGCTGTTGAGCCTGGTTATTTCTTTGTGGATCTTCCATTATTAGAAATTGTAGAATTGCGTTTTGCTTAGTCTATATATGCTTGCCACATGAAGGTTCATGAGATGCACCTTAGAGTAGTTTCAGAAAACTGCTTGATCATTGGTTGATCTAGAGCATCAGACACTCACCTTCATTAATAAAAGTCATGATTCACCTGAGAGCTAAGCACCAATTCAATCAATATTTACAAAAAAATCCAATAGAAGTGTATAAAATCTGCTTATTAGGTCCTGACAACTGGCTTAACTATTTTGATTATAATGATGTATACAATGAACTAATGATTGGGTGTTCTGGTGGGGTAGGACAGGTTAGTAGAGAAAAGTATAATATATTATGATTTGCATGACAAAAGTGATTGAGAATTTGGAAAACAGCAGACAGTTGTACAGAATCCTTTGCTATAGTGCTCCACATCATTTACTGTTTGTATAAATGACGATTTGATGTGCACAAGTGACTAGATGATGTGCAAGTTGAACGAGTAGTTTTAAGAAATCTAATTCTGATCTGAGAAATGCTCCAAAGCGACTGAGAAAAACTCATTAAATTTAGTTTCTTGTTCACAGAGGTATAATAAAATCTAAATTAATCTACATTACCATTAGAGGAGCTCTGAAGTGAAAGGTAACAGTGGATTCCAATGAAGCCTTCTTAATCCTTAAGTTATAAAAATGCTTTACTGAACCCGTATGGTATGGTGTGAGAACATTGGGTTCACAGTGGTGTTTAGCTTCATTAGCTTCTCTTAAATAGTCTCTGTCTGTTTGTTTGAAATACTGGCACATATGTAAAATGCGTCTGGTCTTCTTTTAATAAATGTTTTTTTCCCCCCTGATCATAGCTCTGATGTAGCTCTAAGATTCAGGATTAGATATTTCCTATCTACATATATTTGATGATGATGGCACATCGTTGACCCATGATAGTTTTAATTGTTTCTGTGCAGCTCCAGAAAGCCTCAGCTGGATCCTGAACTCTGATTCCACGGGTGTGGAGTGTACATCTCCTCCCAATGTCCATTTACTCTGTATATCTTATTCTTCCACACATTACTGTGATTAATACAGCCTGAACCACTTAATGAACAGACACAGTTGTGTAGATAATTGCACTGTGTGGTGTGTTATACATTATTGGAGTCGATCCAATATTTTTAATAGATTTTAGGTCAAAAATGAAAAATGTCCTAAAGAAATGCAGTGATGGAATGTTCAGAAACAGAAAAAAAATTAATTTTAACTGAAACTGACAATGTCACTCCATAGTTGCCTGCTGGGGATCATCTCCAACATCTAAACAACTTACTCCATGGACACACAGTTACATTACAACACATACTCACAAACACCTACACATACACTACCAATTACATTACAAACACATATACATGTGAGCAAAAGTATTGGAATACAAACACCAAACGTATTATCAGCTGTAAATCCACCCCTGGCCAACAGAAATGCAGATCTGGTATATTCTTCTTATTCTTCTACAGTTTTCTGCAATAATTACAGCCCAAACCTCTTAACATCCAGACTCTGTTCAGCACTAAGAAGTGTGTTATGTATCAGATTTGTAGTTCTTAAATGTATTTACAAATGTCCAATAGAAATAAATGGTGGAATGTTAATAAATTCAAAGTGACTGCTAATTGATGATGTCGACCAAGGCCATTCAGCATCTGTCAGACTCTCAGGCCTGTTGTGAAAACATCTGCTACACATACAACACAATCACACACAAACTTTCAACTCTTTCAAGCACTACGTATTTCCTACAGAAAATTTCATTTCTTCTCTTTCTTCTGTTTGCTTGCAATGATATACAGTGGTACCTCGGTTTTCGTCGTTAATTTGTTTCAGAAGGCTGTTCAAGTACTGAAAATGACAAATTTCCCCCAAGAGAAATAATGTTAATGGAGTTAATCCATTGCAGAGCCCCAGAAAGTCCACACTTTATAAGGCATTACATGCTTTAATGGAGTTGTATTAACCGATTTATGATGGGGATCCATCAAATCCATCATAAGTTACATTTATCATAAACCAAATGGTTTAATGTAGTCTGTACTGAATTGTAGCAGAGTCGAGCTTATAAATCATTTACATTAACCTACAGTTGGGTTAATCATTAACACAAAGCTTATTTTCTTATAAAGTGCTGAAAAATATCTTGCTGAATATATTATTTATTGAATAATGTGTATTGAACGTGAAAAGAAAAACACTCACTCCATTGGCGAACAGTGCTGCTGCTTAGCTGGTTACCCAGAAGCACAGCATATGCAGGAGCATAATAATGCACTGTGCTGGGGTTCTTCTTGTTTCTCTTTTGGTTAGCTGTTATCACTAACTTTTTTAGGACCCATGGAGATCTATTTGCACTAAGAATATTGTACTGTAGAAATAAAAATAAAGACGAACATGATAAATACAGTACAGATCTGCCCTGAGCCAGTGTTGTTGAGACAGAATCATGAATACGACTCGTATCGCACAAGTTTAAGCAAGTGTGCCTAGTCAAGTCAAATTATTCTTCTCAAAATATGTCAAGAACCAAGGTAGCACTGTACTATTTATCTTCATCCAAACAAAGTGGCTGCTAGTCTTACTTTAATCATGGTGTCCCTGGGAGCTCAGCACACTGAAACTTAAGAAGACACAAATCAAAATCAGTTCTGTTATAGCTGGTTGTAGCTCACCAGTGATTGATAACTAAGTTCAGTTTGCTTTGTGCATGTACTATGGAATTGAGGACATTTGCTAAATTTGCTTATGGATCATTTCTTTGCATGTATTGTAAATTGCAGAGTGTGGAGCTTTCAGGGTCACTGCAGATAACAGGATTAAGGGATCTCATACAAAAATATCACACACATCTCAAAACATAAAACGACCTTAACAAATGGGTGTGTCCATGACCATTTTCTTAACCAGGGTACCAGTCTACTGCTGCTAGGTTTGTATTTGCATTTAGTGTTGTTGAAACCTTTTTATTTTGCTTGTTTTTGGAAGAATGTGGGGGAAAAGGAACTCTGGAATAGATTGGAAATTTGTATTCTCATGCTCACTAACAACATCCAGTCTAAGCAAGTGATTCAACTAATTTAGGTAGCCTGAACCGGTGGCTCAGAGTTAGCACACTTGTGCTTCTTAAACGTTTTCGAACGGACGAAGCTCCGCCCACACTGCGAGCAGTAATAAAGTTTCTCTCTGGTATGAATGAGTTTGTGTTGGTCGAGTTGACCACGCTGAGTAAAGCTCTTTCCACACTGTAAACACTGATATAACTTCTCCCCAGTGTGGAGGAGCTGGTGCTGATGGAGAGTACTGCGCTGAGTAAAGCTCTTCCCACACTCTAAGCACTGATGTGGTTTCTCTCCAGTGTGGATGCGCTGGTGTTGCCGGAGTTGACCACACTGAGTAAAGCTCTTCCCACACTGTAAACACTGGTATGGTTTCTCTCCTGTGTGGATGCGCTGGTGTTGGTGGAGAGTACTACGCTGAGCAAAGCTCTTGCCACACTCGGAGCACTGATGTGGTTTCTCTCCAGTGTGGATTCGCTGGTGTTGGTAGAGATTACCAAAGTTGGAAAAGCGCTTTCCACACTGTAAGCAGGAACATGGTTTCTCTCCAGTGTGGATACGTTCGTGTCTATTGAGATCGCTCGACAGAGTAAAGCTCTTCCCACACTCTGAGCAGTGATATGGTTTCTCTCCTGTATGAATACGCAGGTGTCTATGGAAGGCACTCGATTTACTGAAGTTCTTTCCACATTGTGAGCAATGATATACTTTCTCTCCAGGGTGGATGAGTTTGTGGTGATGGAGATCACCCATTTCAGTGTGTGACAACATTGGATTCTCATAATCAGTTGCATCATTGTGACACCTCTTGATGTGCTTTCGGAGGTAAATGTCTGAGGCAAAGTAAATTGGGCATAAGGGGCAGAAGAAGATATCAAACAAGGTCTCGTTCATTTCTGAAGCAAAAAATAAACATGAAATAAAACTGTTAAGCAAGGTGCGAAAGCAAACAATTATTCAGTTATTAATTCATTTTGTTATCTTGCCTATTCCAATTTTTTTTTTTTGTAGTACCAGGTCCTAACTGGCATCAGAGAGTGTAATTTGGGAACCATCCCTCACACCTCCCACACACTAAGTCAATCGATTGGTTTATTAATTAAGAAAATCAACACTTGAGACAGGTTCCAGAACAATCATCATCATCATCATCATCATCATCATTTCAGTGGTTCTGAGGAACACAGCACCAACACAACGCTGCTGAGCATTTAGTCTGCTCATGTTGATGCCACATGTGCTTCAGCTAATGTATCTGGTAAGGCAATATATGGGTACAGTATGAAAAATACAAGAAAAAAAACCCCAGTCACTAATTTTTACTTTGACTTTTATTTCAATATAGACAGTATGAACCCAAGATATGTCTTGTTTTGTTTGGTCAACATCATTTCATCTTTTAATAAACATTAATGTCTGCATTTTTAGACTGCAACTAACAAAGTTGAGACGGAGGTAATTTAGGGCTAGTAACATGGTTAAAAACTAAATAATGTTGTGATTTCAAACAGGTGATTCTAATCACGATTTGGTCCAAAAGGAACTTCCAGTAAAGGCGGAGTCTTTGAGGAGCAGAGGATCTCCAGTTTACCAACAAATGTATGAGAAAATTATTGCAACGTTTAAAATCATAATTATATCATAATATCATTAAACGATTGAGAATCTGGAGGAATTTCAGCCCAAACTGATGAGCCGTGACTCGGATCCCTCAGACGGAACCAAATCAAGAAGCTTCTTGATTCATCAGTATCTGATAGAAGAACATGAGCACCGGATTACTTTATCAAGATCTACAATACAGAGTTACATTCCCAAACCCCACTTACAACGTTACTGTGATAAAAAGAAGCCTTATGTTAGAACCACCCACAGAAGCTCCGCCCACTTATGTGGGCTCAGAGGCAAGTGGGATTGGCCATCACCCAGTGGGAATGAGGATTGGGCTCAGAACCATCAATGTAACAGAACTTTTTTTTGGAAAGAAATGGACAAATAAAGGAACCATCCAGACTGTTATCAGCAACAAACCCAAAAGCCAGGTTCTGTCATGGTACGGGGTCGGTTCAAAGCCATTGGTAAAGGTCAAGGCATAAGGCATGGCTGTCAAAGAACATACAGGTATTGCATTACAGGAAACTGCGACGATGACGACCCCGTATTTTTACACAACTTGAGATGTGTTTGTAGGAAAAATGGGACAAAATGACAGCTGAAACACTTCAGCACTCTGTATCACTGGCCAAAACTTTGTTTATGTATCGGGAGAATGAATGGCAGCATTACAAAGTAGTAAAAAGTAAAAAGGTTTTACTGCCCCAACTACTTTTTTGGAATGTGTTGCAGGTCTGAAATGCAAAAATGGATGTTTATTACCAAATTAAATTAAGTTGACCAGAAAATAACGGAATGTATTGGGTTCCTTCTGTCTGAATTGCAATAAACGTTAAAGCAAATGTAATGGTGCAGTTTCATTTTTCATTTGCATTTTCCATGCGGTCATAAAATTTCCACATTTAGGGATGTAAATTACCTTAATAATAAACTTACTAATCATTCTATCCTAAGTATCTCGGTTATTTCTTTTCTTGTATATTACCATTCTGCTTTATATTGCATATATCTGTAAAAATGTTTAATTGATGACATCTGTTTGCAGATGAATCTTACAAACTAACATGAAATATAATTGTAATTAATGTCATGTGAATGTGGTGGCTTCGTGGTGAAAGTCCTGGACAATGAACCAGAAGGTGCAAGGTTAAAATCCCACCTCTACTGTTGGGCCATTGAGAAGGGTCTTTAACCCACAATGGCTTGAATTGTAAGATTGTATCATTAACGGCATCATCTGATATTATTATTGATGTTCCTGATTGGGTAAATCTAGAATATAGTAATGCTTTAGATCAGGAAGGTGATAAATCTCCATACCATTATTGGAGGTCTTTCTGTTCCAGATGTAGTCGAAAGCGCTGCTGAGATTTTTGCCGTATCCCTCATCATAACACACCAAGAGCTCCTGTCCTGGATTAATGGGTCGACAGCAACGGTAATAAATTCCACCTCGATAC
>JAVSBU010348974.1:0-10173 GCA_033118015.1 Loricariichthys derbyi
CACACACACACACACACACACACACACACTCTCTCTCTCTCTCTCTCTCTCTCTCTCTCTCTCTCTCTCTCTCTCTCCACTGGAATGTAGAAGAGCTTTGCCTCATTTCCAGGTCCGCCGATCCAAACGTCCTTATCCAATACCTTTGCGTTACATCTGAGAACGTCTATTGAGGGCTCCATTTAGCGTCTGCACGAGAGGTCCGGTACGTATTTAAAAGGCTGTAAACTCGGTATAGTTCTTAGCAGTCACAATGAGGCGTCGAAGGTAAAAGAGAGTTCCAGCTGAAATGTGTCTCTCCCATGTGTGAACATATGTATATATGGCACATAAAACGCTGTATGATGTTGTCCCCCCCCCAAAAAAAAAACCTCTACATTTTTACAATACACCCATCTGCCCTTCCGTTCAAATGTTCTTCTTTTCCACTACATTCTCTTTATGTTCTATAAATTTATATATACACTGAGTTGTCAGTTTAATAGGTACACCTACCATGTTGATATTTTGGCCGTTTTATCAGGAACACATTCGATGAATGTGCACGCTATTGAAATATGCAGGCCAATCAAGGCCAAATTTATGTAAACTATTCTCCCACCTTCTATATCAAACAGAATTTAGAAGGTGACCCTACCCCGGATGATGCACAGGTGAGCTGAGTAGTTGCAGATTCTTGCTCAAGGACCCAACAAATGGACAGAGCCAGGATTTTAGCTTATGACCTCCAATGGCCTAATCATTAAGAATTCACTGTCCACTTCACTAAACCACCACCATCCACTGAGCCACCACTGCCCACTGAGGCACCACTGCCCACTGAGGCACCACTGTCAGCAGAGTCCCTATCATTCACTAAACTAGAAAAATCCACTGAGCCACCACCATCGACTGAGTCACCACTGTCAGCAGAGTCCCTATCATTCAATAAACCAGAAAAGTCCACTAAACCACCACCATCCACTGAGCCACCACTGCCCACTGAGGCACCACTGTCAGCAGAGTCACTATCATCCACTAATCCACCACCATCTACTCAGTCACCACCATCCACTGAGTCACCACTGTCAGCAGAGTCACTATCAATCACTTAAGCCACCACCATCCACTGAGTCACCACTGTCAGCAGTCACTATCAATCACTTAAGCCACCACCGTCCACTGAGTCACCACCATCCACTGAGTCACCACTATCACCAGAGTCACCATCATTCACTAAACCACCACTGTCCACTGAGCCACCACTGTCAGAAGAGTCACCATCATTCACTAAACCACCATCGTCCACTGAGCCACCACCATCCACTGAGTCACCACTGTCTACTGACTCAGCACCATCCCTTGAGCCACCGCTTAACACTGATACACCAGCATCCATTGAGCAACCACTGTCCACCACTGTCAGCTGAGCCACCACTGAGCTACTGCTCTCCACTCAGCCATTATTGTCCATTGAGCAAGCAATGTAAACGGTGTCACCACTGTCTACTGAGCCACAGCTACTGGTCACCTGTCCTCAACTGCTAACCTCATTCCTATCTAAAAATTGATCGAAGACCATGTCATTTTGCCACTTCTAAAAGGGAGATTGTGACTCCAAATCCCAGCTGTCTTAAGCAAAAGTGCTAAATCACCAACTGCTCAGCTCAAATGCGAGATCTCTGGATAAAGAGGGTGGAAGTTCATGGCAGTGCCTATCAGGAGGAGAGACTTTTTTGAGGGGGCCCAGCTTATGGGCAGATTTACTTCAAAGTACACAATTCTTAACTGTTGACCAGGTCACTAAGCCCCTTTGTCAGCACCCATGTGTCCACATTGGGACCACAACTGGCTGTTTGGGTTCTGGGCCCAAATAAGTGACCTGATTAAATAACAGTGTAGGTGTACATAATAAAACGACATTTAATTAGGTATATATATTTAGCCCAGACCTCTAAAACTCTCAATCTCACTCTCGGTGTCATATAGCCGTGTCCCACACCACAGCCTGCGGCCTTTGGCATGGCGGCGTGCCAGTCTTGCGTGGCTCTGGTGTTTTCCTCCAGCTGGGTAATATAGGCATGCTGTCCTGCTTACACAGGCTCTTGTCGGGCCGCCGGTGTGCCTTGATCTCCTTGCACAGGCATCGCTTCCTCTCTATGACCGCCAGGAGCTCGCCGTCACGCTGGGCTGCGGTAGCCACTGTGACTGTGGTACCCAGAGCGCCCTGGGCAGTGCCACCAGCAGCAGGTGCAGCCTGGGCCTGTGCCGCCAACTGTGCCAGGTGCTGGAACTGCAGCTGCAGGTGGTGCTGCTGTAGCTGCTGCAGATGGAACTGAGCTTGGGCCTGAGTCAGAGTCTGAGACTGAGCATGGGCCAGAGAGGGACTGCAGGGCGTCTGAGTGAGGGCTTGCAACTGTGAGGGAAAAAAAGAGAGAGTTAGAGATGTTTGCTGCTTTCTCGGGTGATGCTGCCTGATCACTGCAAACCATCCCCACGTCTTGGTCCAGTCATTTTCTTAATATATTTAATATCTATTCAGTTATTAGCTTCCAGCTATTTAGCAGATGCTCTTATCCAGAGCAACGTACAATTTATATGTTCTTACATCTAAGCAATTGTGGGTTAAGGGCCTTGCTCAACAGTGGCAGCTTAGCAGAGGTGGGATTTGAACCCTTAACCTTCTGGTCCAGAGTCCAACGCCTTAACAACTGGGCTACCACAGGAACTCAGAGGCACCATCCAACCAGTGAGGGCAATAACTTCACCAAATAACCACACCAATGTTCAGCATCCTGCTTCTAGGGTCGAGGCTTCAACCTTCTGAGTTTTAGAGATTCCTCGCAGTCCAGGTAGCTGGGTTTGGGATAGTACAAGCACCAGACATGCCCCAGCATGGCAGTATAAGGGGTAATCTATAAATTTTTTTGTTAGAGGACCCTTTTGCCTGCTTATTTCGAGTGCCTCTTTTAAAAAGTGCCAGATCCGTCTTTGAAAGAGAGGCACCGAAAGTATGACTCATGCAAATATCTGCATTGGGGAAAAACAGAATTAAACCTGAATAAAGCTAAATTAGATTCTCCCATGCGGAAAATGCAAAAAAAAAAAAAAAAAAAAAAAAAGTGTATTACGCTTAGGATCTGGCCGAGATAACATAATTAAATAGTGAGTACATTATTAAAAATATTCAATTGTTGAAGAAATTTAAAGCTCAGCTAAAAATTGTTACCCTGCACCCCTCGGGGGAGTTTTTTCCCCCCATGATTTATTCTTGCTTATCTTGTTAGGTTTGGAGGGGCCCGACCGGAGAACACAGGGGGTGTTTAAGCCACTACATCGCCTGAGTGGCCCAGAGGGAGCTTGTAAGGGATAAATGCAATAAAAAGAGAAAGACAGACTGCAATATTAAGGCACTTAGTTAGAGGATGGTTTTAATCACTTAAATTTGGCTACTGGTGACTCTTAGTTAGATTTAATGCATTCATGTGTACATTTATTTTGCTCGATCGTCGTTCCAAGCATGGCCACCAGATGGCGATATCCCTCAGCCTCGATGCAGCCAACCTCTACTGCTGCAAGACGGAAGGTCAAATCAGCACACGGTCTGGCTATTCAGCACACACTCCGCGGACGCACGCGCTCACGCCGACTGCGTCAGCAGCTGAGCTTCTGCCAAGAGACGGCGGCACATAAAAAGCAGGCAAAGGGAAGGAACCGTATTGTAGACGAGTAGCCAAAACACCAGGCAGAGCTGCTGTACTACACTCACGGCTCATGCTAACACAGATGTTGGTATCAGAGCTAGGGACGGAGAACGAAGGTCAGTCGGTAGAGCAGCGGCCGTGTGTTTGATCGTCTCTATTTCTGTATTTACCGTCTGATGATTACACCACAGGCACACACGACAGCGCCGTCGTTACACACTCTTCATTTTCTCTCTCTCTCTCTCTCTTCAAATCCCACTGCAGCGCCAATCTTCCTCTGTACGCCTCCCTCGTTCAGCTTGCACTCATTGAACCCACAGCCGTGCAGACCGGTCTCCTCACAGACTGCAGGCGAGTTTGGGTGGGGACGCTAAAGCTGCGCCGGAGATTCACGCTCATCGTCAGCTAAATCCAGGAGATCCTGCCCCGCCTACACCTTTACCAGAACTAGCAATCATCAGGCCTGACTGAATGACTCAGGCTATATATGTCCTAGAATGCAACGACTCATTCAGGGCACATCTGCATCCTGCAATGCTTTCCAACTGTAAATTTTAATGGAAACACTAAAATTATGATTCTAACATATTTCGGCTGAATGAACAGTGCTGCAATGTCAGGCTCTTATGGGGCTACTTGCCAATTTCTCCATTGGTTTATATCGGTTTATGCTGCATTAGCTTGTTGGTTACGCCTCTCATAAATCGGTATTAATAGGTCGTGATTATGGTTGCCAGTTCACTGATTTTCAAGCAGAGGTGCATCGCTTGAGTCAGTCGAGGTACTGAAACTCACGTTTGTTTGGTTTTTTTTTTTTTTTTGTAGTGAGTTATCCTCACTTGAGGACCCAACAATGGCAGTCTGACAGAGATTGAACCTTTTCATCCACAGTCCAGTACCACAGCCCCATGAATGTGAAGTTCTGGAGTTCAGTTGTTATTTAGGTTTGGACCTTTAGAGCATCTGCATTATCTGTAATCGCACTCAGGGTCTGAACCCGGGTGCTGTTTCCAAGCTGGCTTTGACCTCTGCTCATCATGCTGGTCCATTAGCAAGGTTCCATACTGGGCCCAAGTTAGTTTATGTCCTCAGCAAGAAAGTTTTGTTGGCATGGCATGCTCACTTGTGGCAGTTCTACTCACCCATCTATGACTTTAGGCCAAATAATGCTCGAGTCTTATCTTGAGACTCCCAAATAAATAACAGTAACAGATGGTAAGAACAATAAGAAACAGTATCAGTTACCTGACTCAGAGCTTCTCTAGCTGGTAGGCTGCTCTGTCTCGGAACGTCTCCTCCCACCTGCCTCACTCCTGACGTAGAGGATGATCTTCCCAGGCGGCCCAGCTCTGTAAGCAGAATTTAGGATGAAAAAGGAAACCCACCTGGACCTTCATGCAGCACCAGTGCATCCATCTGCCACCACAAAACCTGACAATTTTCTGTCGTTTCTAATGGCTGAGCCACTACTCTACTCTAGGTGCCAGGGGCCTCAAAGGTTCACCTGCACACTTCAGCAACTGCTGTTGGAATGCACGACATCAGGGGAAAAGTTCTAATAAGAAAAAAAAGCTAGACCTCTTGTACCCCCAAACCAAAAAAGATTAAGTCGCTCACCTCCATTGCGGCAGGCGGGAAATGTCTGGCAAGGCAGGGGCAGTCCAGCACGGGGCATCACCCTGAACCCTGGAGGCCCATCTGCTCCTGCCAGGCTCTCGCTGTGCCCAATTCTGCTTGATGCCCGCACAGGAATCCCAGAATGCCCTCCGGCACGGATGCTGCCTCCAACCTCCTCTCTGTCTTTCCTCAACAGGGCATCAGTACTGCCGTTCCACACTCGGCCGTCTTCCTCTGGAGAGAGTTAGAGATAGGTTAACAAGGTTGGTCAGCCCGAGAGGCATTAGAAATCATTAATTGCTAACAGAGAACATCCTGGCATCCATTTCAATCCCTTACTCCTCATCTTTACACCACTCTTATGGGGAGGTACGGTGCTTTATCTCCTCTCTAGGAAAATCACAGAGTGCTAGTAATGCTGATACAGGGTTTTTTCGCCCTTTTCCCTTCCTCAGTCTCTCTGTCGCTTCCTCCCACTTGCATGTGCAATGGAGTCCTGATCCAGCTGTTATTATATAATCTTTCACTCACAATAAAATCCAGTGTGAAAAGCACAAACGCTAAGATGAAAAAAAATCCTTCTAATAATTCCCTCTAATCCCCCTAATCTATCACATGACTACCACAACAAGTCACTTACTATCAGTCTCTCTGCTGCCATGGCTGAAGGACAGTTTCCTATGCAGGGGCCAGTAGACTTGATCATCCGTGATACCCAGGACACCGCTGGCATCCCAGGGCAAGAATCCAGCCTTGGTCTGTGGGATCTGGGTGCTCCCGGGCTTGGTGGAACCCTCTGATTGCAGGCTGGGCATTGGCGTTCCAGCACGAAGGCTGTCGTATGCTGGCGGGCGGCGAAATCCTGCGGAGGGGTAGGTCCAGAGCAGGGGGCTGTCTGATGGTGGTGGCTTGTAGGCTGGGAGGTGTGTGTGAGGAGTGTGAGAACGCTGAACAGAGCGTGAGGGAGGCCTGTGTGATGACGAGGAGGTGGATGGCGTCCCTGATGACATGGACGATGCTGATGGAAGGCTAGTAGTTGACGTGGTGCCAGTAGAGGCAGCCATGTCAGCCTGGCTTGCTGACTGTGGGACAGGTGTATCTCTTTCTCTGTCTCGCTCGCGCTCTCTTTCCCGGTCTCGGTCTCGTTCCCGCTCTCTGTCTCGTTCGCGGTCTCTGTCTCGTTCGCGGTCTCTGTCTCGTTCGCGGTCTCTGTCTCTTTCTGCTTTGTCCGACTTGAGCAGGAAACTGACCGTCTTGCCTTCTTTGGCTTGCGTCTGAGTCTGTGTCGAGGACTGCGAGGTGCCATGTGATGACGTTTTGCTCGAATCCTTATCAGGTTTTCTGTAATGGTGGTAGTGGGAGGGCCGGTGATGTGGGTGGTGATGGTGATGATGGTGTGAATAAGGCGAGGAAGATTTTGAAGATGGTGGCAAAGGTGTCGAGTGGCTCCGCGCTCGCAGTCCTGGCGCTGGGCCTTCTTTTCTCTCCTTCTCCCTCTCCTTGTCACCACCTGCTCCTTCCTTGGAAGTACCAATGGAGGGTGGCAGACTGGCAGGAGACTGGCTGCTGGAAGTTCCCAGTTTTGAAGAACCACTCTTGGGAGGTGGAAAGGCCAGCAAGGGTGGTTTGTGCTGAAGTAAGTTGGGGAAAGGTGCTGGGATTTTACTGGATCCAATCTCTGACTCTGATTTGGTGCCAGGAAGAAGGAACGGAGTAGGGGCACGAGGCGGGTGTGGTGAGGCCGAGAGTGGCTGTGGCACAGGTGTGGAGGAGGCAGAGCAGGAAGACGAAGGAAGCGGGGAAGAATGGGAGATGGAAACCGCAGACTTGGGCTTGGAGGAGGACAATGGACAGGACGGTGAAGAGGATGAGGGCCGAGGAAGGGAGGAGGATGTGGATGAGGAGGAGGAGACAGATGAAGATGAGAAAGATTTCGAGGATTTGGGGCGTTCGTGCTTAGATGGGAAGCGTCGCTGGTGGGCATCGTCAGCCACTGGGTACTTCATTTCCTCATAGATAGCCTCCTCACCTGGATCTGAGTCGGAGTCGGGGGTTGTGGCAGAGGGCGTTGTGGCACTGGGAGTCTCACGGGTGAACACCTGACCCACCATCTCAATGTAGACAGGCTCGTCATCACCTATGCTCTCAGCGCTCTGAAATGGAAGAGGCGTAGCTGGGGGTGGGAGTCGAGGAGGTGGCGCATCGAAGGAGAGGTGGGTGCTCGGACTCCGTTTTGGCTTCTGTGGTGGCACCTTCCTGCCCGGTAACTCGCCAGAGTCTGACTTCTTCATTGCTAGACAGAGAAGGGGGAGCAATCAGTTAATGAATTTGGGAATGGCCATAGATATTAGAAGATAATATATAGTTGTAAAGCTGCTTTGAGACAAAGGTCCATTGTAAAAAAAAAACACTATGAAAATAAAATAAAAAATATTGAGACTTTGACAATACACTGGGAATGGACATCTGTCACTCTCTTTTCGACCAAAAGCAAAGTTCTTGCATGTCTAATTCTCAGTCTTGGTTAGAAGTCTTTTATGTGATAAATCTTTTTAAGCTGAAAATGTAGCCATTCAAAGCTCATCCTAAAGCTTTAGATGTACCCTATAATAATCTAATAGCTATTTGATGGTTCCCCAACCTCACCACTTCCTTGGCAGACAAGTTATTATTTAGCAAAGCCCTAATTCACCTAGGATGAGTCGATCCTGTCCTGATTCTTGTCTTCTAGTCTACATAAGGAACGGTTTCAGATGAAAACAGTACTTTCCAATTTTGTTCTGGTTTTCTGATTTATTACTGTCGGTGGGATTTGGGATGGTGGGATTACCAGCCTTCTCAAACCAGCTTGTTTCATGGGGGAATTGCCATGTTAACACCAAATTGGGTTCATTTTTTTTGTGTTTTATTGTACTTGATTCATTTTCTGCAGATTGAGGGTTAAAAATCTGCGCCCACTAGTGAAAAAGTCTTAATTTGGCATTTCCAGTCCAAATCATGTAATCAGCATAACAATTTGAGTGAAAAAAAAATACATAATACAAAATTACAGTATTAAGTGCAAAAGTATTAGGCCACCCTTAGATTAGTACCCTTGTTTTAGCAATAGTATAATGACTATATATAGTGATTTCTCAGTCTCTTTGTTAGAATACAATCTCAAATACAGGAAGCTTCTATGGGATACAGCAGTGAGTATTTAATGTGACCTCCCCTTACACTAGAGCATCTGACAGCTTCATCAAAATGCTAAACTGGCCCTTCTACAGTCTGAAGACGTTTGATCAGGAATAGTCTTTTTGAAAAGGTAGCAGCCAAAAAACATTTTTTTTCAGAAGCCTAAGACATGCTAATACTCACAAAAATTGGAATGAAGGTCAGTGAAAAAGAAAATTATGGAGTGAGGAACCCAAGTTTGAAATGTTTGGGTCCAGTCTTCCATAATATGTTATACATGGTCATGATACCATTTCTAAAACAACAACTCTAATGGATGAAATTTGATTCATTTTTGATGTGGTTTAGGTCAGGCGACCGTTTAGAAATGCTATGAAACGCTGCTTGATCTTTTATGGTCTTCACTTGTTCCATTGCTTTGAGGTGTGTTTTTGGGTCATTATCCTTCCACGCAGGCATTTTCATTAGTGGTCTCAGAATTGCTCCCACCTTCACTATGTAATGATAGAAGACATACTTTTATCACACAGCTCTGGTCACTCTGGTTACCCAGGCTTTGAAGACCTGCTGATAGACTATTAGCTAACAGCACGATACGTCCGACTATCAGAATAACAAAATCAATAGCTGGCGCCTCAGTCATTTCAATCAACAGTGACGGCCATCGTATCCAAGTACAACAGTCCATTTGTGTGATTAGCTACAACCAAAAATCAATGTCGTACACATAGCGAGCACGCCCTAATCAGGACCCGTTCTGCTGTTCAGGATTGTGCCTAATACTCACAGTTCTTCTTCTCTTGGTGTTTGCAAGGGTGTTGAGGTGGCGGGGGAGGAGGGGGCTCGGGTGGCGCATGGCCACCCCAGGTGGGGTGTTCCTGTTGCGGTGTGGAGCTGAGGCGAGTGCTCGGGTGACGTTTGGGCTTGGCCGGCGGGCATCGTCCCGCCTGAGGAGCCGTCTGAGTGTCTGAGTCGGGGTCGTCTCCGTTCTCGAGGTCCTCGCCTTCCCCGGCGCCCACGGCATGGCACGACTGGGAGCGCGGAGCCATGGCGGCAGCGCAGGAATGAGGCGAGAGGTCCTGAGACGCGGGCATCGTCATGAAGCCCATGCGGAAGTGGCGGCGAAACGATGCTAGGTCACGGACCTTCCCCACCGTCGCTGAGGAGGCATCCTTGCAGCTGCAGCACAAACACAGACACAGGGGTGATACTGGGATAGTGTTTAATTACGAATGGCACGGTGGGGCAGTGGTTGGCGCTGTCGCCTTACAGCTCCAGAGACCTGTGAAGAGTTTGCATGTTCTGCACTTCTGTGTGGGTTTTCTCTGGGTACCCCGGTTTCCTCCCAAGAGTGACTGCATTTGTCCTGTGATAAACAGGCACCCTGTCTAGAGTTGGTACCCAGCTTGCACCCTGTGCTGCTGGTTAGGCCCTTGAACTAGATTAAAGCAGTTATGTATATTGTCCTAGTCAGGAAAACACAGGGCACAAGACAGAAACAAACCTAGACAGGCCGCCAATCCACCGTGGTTGTCTCTCCCTGCCGCCACGCCTCAGTGCTACCCCCACAAGCTCAAATTTGGACACCCTGTTCTCCACCCTGCTCATTTCTCTCTGAAGTGATCACACACACACACACACACACACACACACACACACACACACACACACACACACACACACACACACACACACA
>JAVSBU010348984.1:0-10173 GCA_033118015.1 Loricariichthys derbyi
AAGAACCTTACAAAAACTAGAAGCTGAGCATTGTCAGATATGGATTCGGACCACGGTCCGCCTATTAGTGACCTCTGTGATTAGTGAATCTGGCTGAGATTTTTTATACTGTGACACGTGCCGCAGTAAAAGTGGTCTAATGACGCCCATGGCTTAAGGTATATGCCTGATTAATTGGCAGCGTTAATGAACCCAGAATGAGGCAATGCAATTAACCCCTCCGCAGAACCAGAGAAGGTAGGGCACGCAGGGTGATGCGGAGACATAAAAGACACACCGAACGCCACTAACCTGCTGCTGCACACGTGGGGAAAAATACGAAAAGTCGATCAGCATAAGGTTCTGTATACCAACGGGTGTGCGAAAGCAATAACCATAATGGCGCCCCGTCTTCACTGAAAATTCCGTGTTTTATCCACTTGAATCCAGGTGAACTTAATTAGCGAACAACAACATTGCGCAATCATACACATGCGCAAAACATGGCAGCGAACAGCGGCCCTCTCTCCTGCAATTCCACACATTGCCCGTAGGGCATGAAACCGATAAATATCAATATGCAACACTTTGTTTTAGAGCAACATAAGCGGTCTTCAAGATAACCTATTTGCAAGGGACATCCATGCAATATTTAACAAGACAATGCAAAACCACATGCTGCAAACATTACAAAGGCATGAAGCAGTGCTACATTTTTAAATCGCTGTTTCCACAGTGTCGCAACTTTTTCCTGATTTGGGGTTGTACATGTAAGTGTTACTGTAATGCAGATTCAGTACGTTTTTAATCGTGACCCATTTAGACCCTATACTGTAATGCTATCTTATATCCTCTGTGTGTGTGGAGTGGTGAGAGAAAGAGAGAGAGAGAGAGAGAGAGAGAGAGAGAGAGAGAGAGAGAGAGAGAGAGCGAGATAGATATTGCAGCAGAAAAAGCTTCAGGTGTAATAATCCTGTATAACTATATCTGGACTGAAGAAATAATGATTATCTGAAACAGCTGTTCAAGTTTGAATTTATATGATAATAACACCCCGAGTTTATTACTGTAATGAAAAAATATGGAGATTACCCTAAACCAGAGGGACACCATCACCCTGATGGTAATGAACATATTATTGAACAACTTCTCCTAATAATGGTTTATAAGATTTGGAGCCAGTTATTTTAAATCCATTGGGTATGCTGAGTGAGAGGGCAGAGGGTGATGATACTGACTTGTAGACAGCATTGTCTGGGTAGTTTGTATAACCCACGGCGTTGGCTCCTCTCAAAAGCATCTGAAAGGGCACGTTGGGTATGAGAGACCTTAGCTCCTGCAACCTCCTCCAAGGACACTCACACAGGAAGCGCATTGCTACATCAAATGTCGCACCTGGAAACCGCAAGAGATGGAAATGAAAATTAGAAGCAAGCATAAGAATCATTACACATGTTTAATTAGTGCAGCTGATATTCCCTGCTTATGTCAGTGCTTTTTGTGAGACAGCAGACAGAGATCTAAACAGTTAGCACAAGCCAAAATGTGTATAATGCTTTTTTGCAGCTTCATCACATTTGAAATTAAAGTAATCATTCAAAGTAAATCATACACAGGTTGGCGATCTTACAACAGGTGCGGTTTAACGTCCATCAAATCATTAACCTTTGGCTTTAATGACCGATGTCTTGATCATAATAAAATATAATAGGAAATAGTCTTTTAGCTCTGGATGTTATGGCTATAAATAGACAAAATGGCACAGACCCTGCACAGCTCTGTCTGACATATGATATTAAACTGTACAGTACCGTATTGCACTGTCATATTTTACTTACCGTATTTTTTGGACCATGAGGCGCACTTAAAATCCTTTAATTTGATCAAAAATCGACAGTTCGCCTTATGCAGTGAACCTGCATGAATTCTGGTTGTGCTTACTGACCAATTTTTTAGAATGGCGTTGGTAAGCAATGAAGCTGAAGCTCTTGATGGATTGTTGTAGCATTATGGCTACCGTAGTCAGGGGCCTTGCGGAGTAATACGTAATGTACTTCAACATAATATTACAGTGTGTTTGTTAGGACCCCAAAACGGCTCCTGTTAAAATACATGCTTACGAAGCCAATTTCAGGAATAGAGCAGCTGTGAGAGTATTCAACATTAATGAATCAATGGTGCAAAAGTGGAGGAAGCAAGATGACGACTTGCGCCAAGTAAAGACGACCAAACAGAGACACTGTGGTTACGGTATCTGCACTTGGAGAAATCTCAGTCACGCTATTTACACAGAGTTTTAATGCACGTCTAAACGCTGTTTTACAGGATCCAACTGCAAAGTAGCGTTAGGGGAGAAACTTCTCGAGCTTTTTACTCTACAGATTGAAATTAAAACCAAACAGTTTCCGAGGGAACAAAGTACGATGGCCACAGTTAGAGGACAAACTTGAACAGTGAGTTATTGAACAGCAGGTAGAAGCTTCTTTACAGTCTATTCAAACTTTCATGAAGGACTGAGTCATTACTAAACAGTTAAATAACAGCAATGAGACTGACTAGGACAATGACGAGAGAGATCCGGATATGTTTAATGCTGAAATCCCCCAATTATTCACCACACAGATCTCCTCGTGGCCATATAGGTTTACTCCTGGTACACCATTTCGTATCACAGTCCAAACACATGCTACGTCATAACTGATTATGCCAAGTGACCGTAGTGTGCACGAGTCTGAAAGTGAGAGTGCCCTACGATGGATTGGTATCCAAACTAGGGTAGATCCTGCCTAGTGCCACAGGCTAGAAAGTTTACATACACTAAGATCACACGGTTTCCTTGTGTGATATGATCAAAAAATAAAAAGAAATCAGCCAAGATATTAGGAAGAGAATGGTAGACCTCCATAAGCCTGGTTCATCCTTGGGTAAAATTTCCAGATGCACGATGGTCATACATCCATCTGTTTAAACAGTTAATGCATATATAAAAAACATATGAATGTCCAGCCATCATACCGCTCAGGAAGGATACAAGTTCTGCATCTCAGAGATGAACGTTTTTGTGTGAAATGTGCGTATCAACCTCAGAGGAAAATAAAAATCCCCTGTGAAGATGTTGGCAGAACCTGGTAAGAGTGTATCATTATCCATATTGAAACGAATCCTCTAACGACATGGGCTGAAAGGCCACTCAGCGAGGAAAAAGCCATTTCTCCCAAAGCCACATAAAAAAAGCTAAATTACAGTTTGCGAATACACACAGGAACAAATACCTTCATTTTGATTAAACTAAAATGTTACATTTGGAGGAAAAGTGGGAAGCTTCCAAGCCTGAGAACACCAACAGAACTAAAGTACGGGGTGGCAGCATCATGTTATGTGGGTTTTTGAATGCAATTTTTTGGATGCAGTGGCATCATGAGAAATGAATATTATCTGGAAAATTAATGCAACATCTCAAGACTACCAGGAAGTTAGGTCTTCCAAATGGACAATGACCCTAAGCATACTGCCAAATTAGTATCGAATTGGCTTAAGCCAATTCAATGCCAAGTCAAATGTTTTGGAGTGGCCATCACAAAGCCCTAATCTATATCCCATTAAAAATTTGTAGGCCGAGCAGAAAAATTGTGTGTAAGCAAGGCAGCCTACAAACCTGACTCAGTTCCTTCAGTATAACTGGTCAAGAATTCCAGCAAACTATCGTGAGAAGCTTGTGGAAAGATACCCAAATAGTTTGACCCAGGTCATACAATTTAAAGACAAGTCGACCAAATTCTAAGAAAATGTAGGTAAACTTTTAATGCTTTTCTAAAGCATGGCGTCAATTAATGCATGTAGAAGAAAATAAAATGGTTACATGGATGTGTGGGATCTGACACGACGTTGAGAAATCATTTCCTGATTCTTGCTTCAGAGTTCTTCAGCCAACAATCGATCGCAGGCTGTGATTTACGTGTACAGAAGCAACACTGTGATGTATGAGATCAGGATGCTTCCTAATGGTGATCTATAGAATTGAGACTGGGCAAATTGGAAAATGTTATGTTTTTGCAACACATTCTTTTGTGAGTGTTATTGATGACGGTGAAGGAGTTGTCATCCCACATAAGGCTACTGGAGATGGTGATATGTTATATGTTTTATTTATTGTAAGATGAAGAGTTGTAGGAGGAGTGTACTTTTGAAATTAGGTCCTTAACGTGATTTCCTGTGTGTATTTACTCCAAGTTGTCACCACCGCAGACCCAGCTTGTTAGCAGCTTTTACGCGATGGTGTGGAATTCTTAATTTTATATTCGGTGGTGAGTTTTTATTTAGTTCCAAACTGCAGAGTGTTTTTTTTTACGTATTATATTCCTTACTGAATTGCTGGACTGATCCTGAGTGCACCATTTCTCCTCATGTAGCATTTTCACATGCATGCTCAGAGTGCTTTGAGTGAATTTTGGGAGTTGAGTGGAGTTAACTCTTGGCATTCGCTGCACTTGCTGAAACTTGGGAGAGTCGAGACGCGCGACTCGTTCCAGCCGAAGTACAGACACAGAACAACTCTCGCTCAGTGCAGCTCTCGCTGTTTACATCTACAGTTCTGTATTACTACTGCAAATAAATAAACATGGGTCTAAGAAGGTAGTGATAATCAACAAACCAAATGGAAAACAGTGAGAACCATGCAGTGCAATAGAGCAAACAGCTAAGCAGTAGCTCCAGGTTTGCACATACGCATTATGGTCCTGCACTGCAGCATTAGTTTCTCTGTACTCACATGACCTTAGTTGGATATTTTCTCGACTTGATCCTGTTGGGCTGGCTGGATAAAGTTAAGATAATATTTGAGGTGTTTGTATCAGAAATTTGTGTTTACACAAACAGCTTCTCCGTATGATTTCCAGAAAAGTTCGGAGTTACACTGCATGTGTTAGGGAGTATCCTGAGCTTCTCAGCAAATTATGAAATAAAGAGTAAGGGTACACAAATTGTATTAGTAAGCTAAATTCCAGCCCTCTGAGTGTGTTTACACAAACTTAATGATCTCTGCAGTTATCTAATTATTCAAGTGGTTATGCAAACAGCATACGCTGACTTCTCAGATCAGATTAAGGTCTAGACTTTATATTAAGAAAACTGTTAGAGAGAGCTGGATTTTATCTTAGCAATCATATTTCTCACTGCATGTATAAATTACTCTGATTTCAATCATATTTTTCAATCTGCGCATGAACTCAGATGACGCTTAAAAGCAAGAAGCAGAATAAACATGGTTGCCAGGTCTGCTTATTCTAAGAGGCTTGTTTCCATAGACCTGGTTGCTGCTGTCCCTCAAGGGATCTAGCACACGTTTTTCTTGATCTGACTGGTAAAGAATGTGTTGTGCTTTCGTGTTTTAACATCAGGGGCATCATTAAATATACACTGAGAGCCAGGTCTTACAAATGAAGAACACTAAAATTAATTATTTGCCTGAATCAACAAGTTTAATTTGATAGAGTACATTAGACATGAAGATTCGAGTAGAGTAACAGCTCCCACTATATACGGGGAGACGTTTCCCCTTCAAAGTTTGGATGGAGGTAAAGTCTACCCCCGCAATAATTCCTGCTCCCTTGAGATTTCGTTTTTAACAATGTGATGTGTATTCTTGTGTATTCTTGAGCATGGAAATACCGTGCCAGCAGTGAACTATACATATGATTAATCTAACAAACATGATTATGCTGGTGTCTTTATCAGATTTTTTTCTGAACTCTGATTATTTTAAGATATCTGATTAAAATACATCAGTGAATGCTGTTTAAAGTACAAGATGACACTTGGCTAATCATGTAACCAGCAAAATCAGATAATGACTGGATTATTCATACACATGCAGTTGCCCTCGGTGAAGAAATGACAGGCGAGATGAGAAGCGAATGCTCAGTAATGCATTAAACAACGTACGGCATAAAATGCAAGGCAGAATTAAGATAAACAGTGAAAATTTCATAAGAGCAGCAAGAATAACCTTGACCCACCTCCCCAGTTTTCCGTGCTGAAGAGGTTGCTGAAGTTGTGAGCTACAAAGGGTGCGATCTTTTTCAGATCATGGGTGCGCACCCTGGTGGCCAGGAGAGACTGGTGGGCATCTCTGAAGGTCGTGTCCATCAACAGCAAACCTTTGTGGGAGCGTACTGCCTTGGCAAAGCCTTCAGGGCCCTCCCTCAGCAAGACGTCCCTAAACCCAGTTGGAGGGGCACCTAGGGCATGCAGCGTACAGAGACAGACACACACTAAATTACTTCTATGGACTTTATCAGCATTACCAGGCTGTGTATAGCACACCATTTTAATAGCACCATTACTCAAATTGGTTCTCTATCTACCGCTTTCATACACACTCCTAGCTTAATAGATACATTTCCAATAACAAATGGATTAGTCTTCGCAAGCTTCTCGGTTAATTTCTCTGTACATTTATCACATTACCTCAAGCAAAATGAAACAGACATCAAAACAGAGTTGCAAACAACGTTTGGATTTTTTTTTAAACACACCTAAATGTCAACCTCCTGCTTGGCCCAAGTCCTGAAATTGAATTGCTCGATTCTCACAAGCACATTTTCATTACATCTGCATTTCATGGTGGAATTAGAAAAAACTGCAGCAGGTAATGTTGATGCTACACAACTCGTCAGTACTATTATAATTATTATAATGTTTAACAAATATCAAAGTTGTTGGATTATGTTGATGATTTTCGTTGAGACAGACAAGCCTCAATTTCTATGTGATAAATTTTTATATTAACTAGAGAGGTGCATTTCCTGCAGAAAATTGTGTGATTGCCACGATGCAAGTGGCGGGTCAGGGCGCTCCCCGGTCCATGCATGCCGATTTTCATGTTTCTAGCTCAAAAAGTGTCAGAGTTACGGCCGTCAATGTTCGGCTGTAATGTTAAGTCAATGGGAAATTTTTCTCGCGTTTTCACACATAGCGCGCGAATGCGATGTGCGTATTTCTAGCTGTGTACAAGAAACCGTGTCCTGAGAATTCTGCACATTTCGGTGTTTGTCCCATGTCGATTTCTCTAAAACTGCGAGTGAAATGAAGTGTCAAGAAATGGTCAAATAACATTGTGCTCAATGGGTTTCCTATGGCCGGAAATTGTGGGCGTGGTAAAAAGTGACCAGAGTGCCCAATCACGCCGTTACTTCACGTGCCAGGTCAGGATGCCCCACAGTCCATGCATACCAAAGTTCATGTTTCTACCTCAAAAATTGTAAGAGTTACGGCTGTCTGAAGTTGGCCGTAATGTTAAGTCAATGGGAAATTTCTCTCACGTTTTCACGCATAGCATACGAATGCGACATGCGATTTCTTATCTGTATACAAGCAACCATCTCCCGAAAATTCTGCAAGTTTCGGTGTTTGTCCCATGTCGATATTTTGAAAACTGCGGGCGAAATTTTGCGTCAAAAAACAACTGAATAAGAAGAAGAAGATAGATGACCTTTAGATAACAATAGTGTGATTGCCATAGGCAATCACACTAATAAGGATGAACTCTTTAACTCTTTATGAACTGGCCGTGTATTTTGGATGTCATTTTTGGGTCTTCACAAACTGTTGGCTATATGGTGTACCTATGAGAAGGCCACGCTGAAAGTTCACTATGACCCATTATACTGATTATTGTTGTATACGGACCTTGCACAGCGCTTCCCATGATTCTGTTCACCTGGGTTGAAACAGTCAAGGCCAGTAATTAGAAGGGGTGTCCCTGTATTTCAGCCCATCTAGCGTAAGTCTGTTTTTATCCTAAAGCAAAGTGTGTTCAGTGTTTATAGCAAGTGAATTACTGGTGTAGTAGATCTGGGAGTATGATTTGTTCTTAGGGCGTGTCTCATTATGTGAAGTAAATGAAGTCTAAAGAGTTTTTATTTCAGGAAACACAGTGCGCAGAGGGTGTATTCAGCATAGCATGCTTTTCTAGTGCTGTTCAGAACACCAGATTAGGACAGGCCTCTCCCATTCTCTCCTGTGTTTCGGAAACTGAGAAGGCAGGAAGGGCAGACACAGTGAGGAAGAATAGATGGATATCCCTTCACTAGGTTCCCTCCTTTTCCCTGTAGGCTTGGCAGGAGAGAGAAAGAAAAGGAAAATGGGAAGGGCTGAGGACATTTTCCTCCTGATACGAACACACGGCATTTTCACCTGAAACTCGAAATGACTTTACAGATGAAAAACACAACAAAGACATGAACTCCAGTGTTCAGTTGGTAGCATGGGGTACACTTGGTCTGTCACTTGACATACACAACCCCAGCTCTCTCCACGAGGAACTCTGAAACTCAGGATCCTTAAAGTGTAAGACAGTCCTACATCTGGACTTCAAATATCCTAGAAGCCTTGCCAGTCCTTATAGGTATCGGACCCTTTTGCTTATCTTGGATACTACATTATAGGATACAAACCGGGATAGCTAAACGTTGCAAACCAGTTTGTGTCCCACCTCTGGCAGTGTCAGTTTGGAGTTGGAGAGGTCTTGCTGTTTGTCTGGTTGGGCACCTGAAATGATCAGGAAGGTTCAGGCTGCCGTAACGGCCAGGTACGGTCAGTCAACCATAATAACCACAAGGGTCAGGTGTCGATATTTACCATCAGAATTCCCTCGCATCCTATATCCTGGTGTATTTTGCCTTGCCTGACCAGAAGTTCTCAAGATAAAGCATTGTCAAGGTGCTAGTGCTGGCTTCTTGAGCAAAACCCACAATTGTTTGCACTGTGCATTGCACGATTTATTCAGTTATAGTCGATTTCCCTTCTCACCAGAGATTTCATAGTTCCTGCACATTATATAGAGCACTGTACATATGTACTTTCCTGTAATTTGACATGGGTCACTTGAGCTTTTCCAGAAGCTTCACATTTTGTCCATGTTCGGAGTGTCTAAGACTGTGATTCAGAAGCTCCAAACATGGACAAAGTGCCTAGTTTATGCTTCTGGGATGCTACTATACTTCTAAAGTCTATTAATCGAGAGGTTAAGTAGTAGATAGCGGTACTAAGTGAAAGACTTTTCGAACAACATGCCTGCATCCTTGGACAGAGGTAAAAAGTAGAAAATTCTCCATCGTGCTGAAAAATGTTTCTTACAGAAGAAAGTGCTGAGTTCATGATACGATTTTCTTATTACTATCCATTTTACATTTGTTGCAATACATTCCTTTTCTTTTCTGAAGTGTAAAGAATGGAAAACAATGCACATTTTATCATAAAAAATTTTCAGCTTTTGAAGAATAGCATGACGTGTTTTTTGGATAAAAATTGTAAATACCCTGCAATTAAAAGGAATTAGGAGTCTCACTGAGAATGGGTTCTTCTTTATATCACTGTGCCCTCTGGTGTTCAAAAAATGCAGTTACGTTAGATAACATAATAAACGAGCATGTTCAAACCTTGTTCATTTTATCAGCTCAACTTAACATATAGCTACACTGTGTTTATTCAGTTAGAGACTGGAGTTCATGTGTTATTCTTCATAATGTGGTAGCCTCATTTTACCCTGTTCTTCACTGTACTACAGTGTGCAGATCAGGTACTATTAGTGTAGTGGATCATTCTCAGCACTGCAGTGACACTGATGTGGTGGTGGTGGTGGTGTGTTAGTGTGTGTTGTGTTGGTATGAGTTTATCAGACACAGCAGTGCTACTGGAGTTTTTAAACACTATAGTATAATCTGGAACTGATAAATGAATTGAGAGTAGTCAAACAACCACAAATATGTATCCACCAGCATCCTTTAAGTTCGTTCATCTAGAAGGTGGAGCAATAAGTTGAATGTCTCTAAAAAAGTCGCCAATAAGTGAACAGTGTTTTAAACTCCAGCAGTACTGGTGTATGACAAAACCAGCCACTAGGGGTCACTATCCAGTGTATCTTTTGCGCCGTTCCCAAGCCCGGGTAAATGTTGAGGGTTGTGTCTTGAAGGGCATCCGACGTAAAACACTTTGCGAAAACTAACATGCGACTTCATCTAACCGACATCAATGTTAGTTGAAGACCACGAGGAGGGAAATGAGTGAGGAGACAAGAAGAGAGGAAGAAAGTCAAGAGTGTAGGACCGAGGGTGGCAAATCTGCAGTTGCCAGGAAGGGGACGGGAAGGAGGGCCAGGGAGGGGATGTATGGATGCAGTTGGAGAGGATATGGAGG
>JAVSBU010348993.1:0-10173 GCA_033118015.1 Loricariichthys derbyi
CTTCCACAACATTTTGATTGGATTAAGGTCAGGACTTTGACTTGGTCATCCCAAAACATTAACTTTATTCTTCTTTATCTATTCTTTGGTAGAACAATGTGTGTGCTTTGGGTCATTTTCTTGTTGCATGACTCACCTTCTCTTGAGATTCAGTTCATGGAAAGATGTGTATGACATTTTCCTTTAGAATTCTCTGATATAATTCAGAATTCATTTTTTCATCAAGGATGGCAAGGTGTCCTGGCCCAGATGCAGCAAAACAGGCCCAAATCATGATACTACCACCAACATGTTTCACAGATGGGATAAGGCTCTTATGCTCCAATGCAGTGTTTTCCTTTCTCCAAACATAATGCTTTTCTTTTAAACCAAAAAGTTATATTTTGGTCTCATCCTTCACAAAACATTCTTCCAATAGCTTTCTAGTTTGTCCACATGATCTTCAGCAAACTGCAGACGAGCAGAAATTTTTCTTTTTTGAGAACAGTGGCTTTCTCCATGCATTGCTGCTGTGCACACCATTGTTGTTCTGGTGGAGGACTCATGAACATTAATATTAGCCAATGTGAGAGAGACCTTCAGTTGCCTAGAAGTTACCCTGGTGTCCTTTATGATCTCGCCAACTATTACACATCTTGTTCTTGGAGTGATCTTTGATGTTCGACCACTCCTGAGGAGGATAACAATGGTCTGAATTTCCTCCATTTGTACACAATCTGTCTGTCTGTGCATTAATAGAGTCAAAACTCTTTAGAGATGGTTTTGTTACCTTTTCCAGCCTGATGAGCATCAACAACTTTTTCTGAGGTCCTCAGAAATCTCCTTTGTTCGTGCTATGATACACTTCAACAAATTTCATGCTGTGAAGAGCAGACTTTGATAGATCCCTTTTCTCTAAATAAAACAGGTTGTCAGTCACACCTGATTATCATCTCATTGATTGAAAATGAGATGATCTGACTAATTTCACTTAAATTAACTGATAATCCTAGAGGTTCACATACTTTTGCCACTCACTAATATGTAATATTGGATCGTTTTCCTCAATAAATAAGTGATCAACTTTTTTTTCCTCTTTATCTACTTTTAGGGCTTGTGTGAAAGTCTGTTGATATTTTAGATCATATTTATGAAGAAATATAGAAAATTCTATGGGGTTCACAAACTTTCAAGCACCACTGTACCCTTCTGGTTTAATGCCATAGTGGAAGCATCCTTGTTTGTCCAATCAGTTGTTGAGTTAAACTATAATGATGATATAAATTTAAAAAAATAAGGTTGAAATATTGTGTTAGAATGAACAGTGTTATAGGGTTACACCAAGTATTTTATTTATTAATTGAGTACATATTTCTTGGGAGCATATTTCTTAGTCAATTCTCTATTCAAAATTTTCAACATGCACATCTAGGGCAGCTGCAGCCCCAGCACCACCCTGCTTCCTGTGCCTCCAGAAGCACATGTCAAACATGGACAAACAGCGTCAGGTAGCAGGGCAGTAGACCCCATCAGATAAGCACACACTCATAAAATATCCCCAAATACAATCAAATATACCCAAAGGAAAGCACCTCTATGACCCAGTCGCCACACACTCGTTGAAAATGTGCTACATCTCACTGGCAGACTGTGCAAACAGAGGTGTACTTTTTCACCTAAAGGAAATAATTTGCTTCCTGTTTTAGGGGTAGCTGGTGGGACGTGCTGCAACCATTTATCTGATTAACAATTCACTGCAGATATTCACAATGATACACTGGTGCAACCAGATGCTTTTCCTTTTCATTTAATCTTTTATTTAGTGTTTCTTCGTAATCTATTTTAAACCAGTTCTACAGAAAAATGTCAGACCCCTGTTAAGTGAATACATTTAACCTGCAACTTCACTCATTAGCCATTTACAGTGGTGCTTGAAAATTGCTGAACTTCTTGCTGAATTTCTGCATGAATATGATCTAAAACACCCTAAAATTTTCACAGATTTCTAAAGATAGATATTGGCTTAAATTGTGCCCAATTTTTGGTACAAAACAGCTTCAGATACATTTCTATGGGTTAAGGTCAAGATTTTGACATCATTTAAAAACATTAAGTTTAATCCTCCTTAATCATATATTGGTGAATTGACTTGCATTTGTATTTGTATATCATTTCCTTACTGCTTAAGACACCGTCTCTTCAGTATCAGTTTAAGCAAAAGTGTCTTGACATTTTACTTCAGAATTTGCTGGAAGAATTTATTGTTCAATAAATTGTGAAGCCACCCAGGCTGAGATGCAGCAAAGCAGGTCAATATCATGATTATACTACCACGTTTTATAGATAATAATAAGTTAAACTTAAATAGCACCTTTCACAAACTCATGGTCACTTTACAAAAGGATCATAAACAACAATAACTACACTAGATCAGAAGTTGAAGACAAGGAAAAGTATAGCTGAAACAAATGTGTTTTCAGAGAGGATTAAATTAGGTTAGGGAAGTGGCAGAACATAGAGAACATGGTAAGGAGTTCCAGATTGAAGGGGCAGCAACACAGTCATTTCATCTTTCCTGTAGCAAACTGTGGATGGTTCTTTCTGTGTTAATGTTCTTTCAGGAGAGTAGTGGCTTTCACTTTGCAACTCTGCCATGGACACCACTGTAGTTCACTGTTCTCCTGATGAGGACATCCTTTATTTGATTAGAGGTTACCCTGGAATCCTTTATGACCTCGAAGACTATTGCATGTCTTGCTCTTGTCGTGAGCTTTGTTTATGGATCTGGGGAGGATATAATGGTACCAACTCTTTCCCATGTGTATAATCTGACTGTGGATTGGTGGAGTCCAAACTCTTTAGAAGTTTTTTGTAACCTTTTCCAGACTCAACACCTTTTTTTCTGAGAGTAATTTATCAGGATTAAAGGGAAAATGAATGCTGTCAAGTATACCCAAATTGCTGAGAAAAACCCATGGCTCTCTGCTAGATAGATAGACAGATACAGTAGATTCCTAAACAAACTGAATTTCCTTGAGTAACCAAGTCAAAGCTCTGACCTAAATCCATTACATAGTCTCTGGGTGGAACTTAGATTGCAGTCCACTGCCCACAAAATTTGAATGAACTTGTACAAGGAAGAACGGTCAAATATTTCACAGTCTAGCTGCAAAGCTGGTTAAGATATTTCCGCATGGAGGGATGGAATTAAAGCAAAAGTTACATGAAGTATTAAATTTGGGAGCCAATCACTATTCCAACCCTTTAATTATAAAGTTCTGTTTTTTAACAACTTTCAAGACTGTTGCTTGTTTCTTATTACTTGAAGGTTATAATTCTTAAGACTTCGGCTGTTAAAACAATGCATTTTGATCGAACATTAAACTGCACTTGTGTTGCATTATATTTAGATACCATTCAATTGTTACTGAATATTCATAAACAGATTCATGATTTATGATCTGTCCTATGCATGGACTTTGTGATTATCAGACACACTCAAAATAAGGCCTTCTGTTTCATCTGAACATTTCAATCAAAATACGTTTTGATTGTTGTGAATGTTTCAGCCGTGTGACATTCTAAGAATTCTTACTTCCCAGTTTTCTGCCTGAGCCAAACCACAGGTTTAAGTAAGGTCGAGCAGTTGTGATGTCTGAAACCAGGAAGTTGATGCTATTTCTTGTTTGAACAGAAGATACTACACATGGTATCATTCCTATATTTATCATGTAACCCTATGTCATTTCCAAAAATGCAAAATATCTGGTTGAAGCCTTTTTGCCTATGAGATAGTAATACTGTGTTATATTCAAAGTACATTCTACCTTGCGGGTTTCCATTTTGATAGTCAAATTATATTTACATTCATGTCATTTAGCAGACGCCCTTATCCAGATAGTGTTACAGTCCAAGCAGTGTGGGTTAAGGGTCTTGCTGACGGACCCTACAGTGGTAGAGCTGGAATTTGAATCCTAGACCTTCTGGTCCATAGTCCAGGGTCACAAGTCTGTTAATAAACATCTGTTAACTGTCAAACATCTAACTTTTTCCTTACTAATGAATACATTGCCAAAAATACAAGGCACAGAATAACTGACCAGAACCATGGTTTTAAAGCAGAACATTACCTAGAACATATTGGGTGCCAACAGTTATATGAACAGTTTATGGTTTGTCCCTCCTCAAAGCACTATATATAGGTACTCACCACTGCTGACAAGGAGCACCTCATAAGCCTTTGAATGCTCCAACCCAGTCCTTCTCTGATAAAACGTCATTACTCCTGAACAGCTCTTCTACACCAACAAATTTGTCTAATGTTTCCCAGGCTGGGATCCAAACTCAGCTTGGTGCTTGGAGTTTGTCAAAGTACAATTGCACAGGTTAAAAAAAAAAAATTAACACTCACTGGTAAAAAATATTGTCTAGCCAAAAAAAGTGCACACATTAACATGTCATTGGAACACCTTTTTTGCTTCACTTAGCTTTGATTATGATACACAGTCACTGTAGCATTGTTTCAACAAGCTTCTGCAATGTCACATTTATTTCTCTCCAGTGTTGTGTTCATTTGCCCCCCAATATCTTGTAATGATGATGGTAGATTTGGATCCACTGTACAAAGTCTATTCCAGTACAGCCCAAAGATTCTCAATGGGGTTCATGTTTGGACTTTGTGATGGCCAATCCATGTGTGAAAATGATGTCTCACTCTCTCACAATTTGAGCCCGATGAACCCTGGCATTGTCGTCTCGGAATATGGCCGTGCCATGAGGGAAGAAAAAATCCATTGACATTGCTGAATCTAAACCAGACCAACCGCAGCACCAACCCCAGATCATAGCACTGCCCCCACAGGTGGTGACCTTTTGTTTGGCCAGACAGTGTAAATGTATAAAGTTATTTAAAAAGAGAAAATGAGCCAAAATTAGAAAGGGGAAAACACTATTAAACCCAAACGAATTGGAAAAAAGCTATACGTTATGTAAATTTCTGCCAATTAATACTTGCAATGTATCCCTTTATTCTTTGTGTGCAGGCTTGGGTGTACTTTTCATTGATACAAGTAGAGCTTAACCTGTGCTATTGTAACAAATTAATGAAGGTTATTTGTTATTCAGCCTGTGTGTGGTTTTAATGTTTTGCTAGCAGTCAGCTAGCAAGTTTGGTAGCTGCTAGCCTAATCATGACCCACATATAATCATTGTTGTTTCATTCCAGCTCATTTACAAATAACTTAGGATATATGGCAACATTTGTATGCTATTGGAAAAAAGAGAGAAACATTTATTTTAATCAAGATTAACGTCAAACTAATTGCTACGATTGATCAGTTTCTAGCAGTTAACCTGTTCATTACCTATTTTTATGGCATTATATCATATTTTGAAGATTGGCTACTATTAAAAAAGCAGCAACCAATGTACATTGATACTTAAAACTCACACCTTTTTCTGGCAGACAGCTAAACAAGTGTAGATAAAATAGATGACACCCATGAGTGAATAGTAAGCATGGAGCATTGTATGTGTGTGTGTGTGTGTGTGTGTGTGTGTGTGTGTGTGTGTGTGTGTGTGTGTGGCTCATATGCAAACCACAAAACACAGGAAACACAAACATGCTCTTGTCTGGTATTGCTCTCTGTCACTCTTGCTACGTTTTTTGCTGCGTGTTAACAAGTGATGAAACAAGATACAAGCTCAGATCTCATATTTTACCCCTCAAGCTGTGTTTGCAATTCTGATCAGAAGTGAGTTTTACCCAACTCACTCAGCAAGCTTCAGATTATGGGAAATCTCTCATGCTACAAGGGAAGGTAGGTCACAAACTCCTTAAGAACTCCTTTATTAAACTGTGTATTGCTATAGTCACTGTTTAAATAGTATACCTATCAAATTCTATATACATAACATTGTCTATATATCTAATACATTAACATGATATTGTATTCATGAGGTCTTGCATGTGGTAATTTTATATGTTGGATTTCTCTCTAATTTCTTTAGAATAAGGACTAGAGACGGTAAGAATATTGTCGATAAGATATTTCCTTATTACACAAATGTATGTCTTTCTGCTTTTAAGTGTAATTCTAGTTCTTATGTCATGTTCATCTGTTTTTTTATTTTCTATATAGGTAATTGTGCTTTCTTTCCAATGCTTTTAAAGTTGAGAAATGGCTCCATAAATAAATTTACTCAGTGTCAAAACCTAGAGAGCTGAAGGATGTGGTGTTTAAGTGGCTCTTAATCAAAGTCACCAAATTGGCCAATGCAGACAGATTTTTAGTACTTAGAGATTGTACAACGGCTTTATCTGAATTCATTGTCACAGATTCCAGATTCGTAGAAAGTTCTTGTCACTAAAGGTGTCACATAGTGAAATGTTCATGCAAATGCAAAGCCTACAGCCATCAGTTTTTATTGAGTATTAATACACCAATGCATCTCAGTTACAGCAATGCTTGTTCAATTTGGGAACAGCCATAGATTTAGTTGTAAAACCGCTTTGAGACAATGGTCCGTTGTAAAAAGCGTTATATAAATAAATAAATTTGACTCTGACCCACCTTATCTCCCGTTCTGAATGCAGTGTCGGCCCAACTACAGACTGGAGTAGAAGAGGTAAGGGTCTAAGTAGAACAACAGTTACACTTCATACACACACGTCGTACTGTTTTGTACTTGGTGGAAGTATGAATAGTACATAAAAGTTTGGACATCTTCTAGTATGATGTGCCTTCAGTTGTTTTTGTATCATCTCAGTTTGGTATCATTGGTTTAACTCTTCTACCCCTCTACCTTCCTGGACCCTTTTATTTCAGACACGTCAAACCACTGTGTGTCCTCAATGAGTATGAGATCTTTAACATTCAAAACTAGGGACTGTATAGATCACCAGATGATTTCAATTTCTTTTCTTGAACTAATTCAAGTCTGATTTTAACAACTGGATCGTTGACTTGTTGCAGTCCTCTATAAGTTCATTTTACAGTTGTAACATGGTGTCTAAGGAGACACAGTGGTGCAGTGGTTATTACTGCCGCCTCACAACTCCAAAATCCCGGTTCAAATCTGTCACCAGGCTTCGCCTGTGTGGAATTTGCACGACTTCCCCATATCCATCTGAATTTTCTCTGGGTATTCTGATTTCATCCCACATTCTAAAGACATGTTAGGTTAATTGGTGTTTTTAAAGTGCCCTTAGTATGCGAGTGCATGTACCCTATGATGAATTGGCTCCCTGTCTAGGAATGTTCCACTAGTATGCTCAAGCCTTTACATGAGTCAAATGATATTCATCAATGCATAAATAACTACATGTGCGGAAATACATCAAGCTTGTTTCCTGCAAACGCATCTAAGCATAATTTGACAAGGGGTCCATTAATTTTAGCATACAGATATACTTTTAGTACAGTTATTATAGTTCATACAAGAGTAGCTAAATATAGTTCACTGAAGGAAAAATAACAGATTCTTCAATTTCAGATTTAGGACAAGTAATGCTAGACTTATTGCCTCCAAATGTAAGTGAAAAAAAACATTTGTCTGTGTTAGTTTAAAGAAGCAAAACACTATTTTCTGAATCCATTGTGTGTTATCACAATGAGTCCTCTTGTGTTGTTGGTCCTCTCTTCCAGTATGTGTGGTCATGTAAGAAGCTGTCCCAGTTTGGGCCTGGGTCTGTGCTAGCACAAGCAGACCAATGTTGCCCCCATGTGACCAACAGCTTGTCTGCTATGACCCAAGCACCATGTTGTTGGTTTTCTAAATAAGAAGTTTGTAATGATGGACGCCACTCCATAACCGACAGACCTTTCTTCATCAGAGGTAGGGACTGAACCAGAGTGGCTCAGTCAGGTACAGAACCTGAGCCTTTGGTGAATATAGGTTTTGGAGTTGCATTATTGATTCGCTGGCACTGTTAAATCAAACTCTTGGGTTACTGGCATTACGTATAAAAAACCCAGAGACATTCACCAGAGATGGTTTCCCAAGAGAGAAACACCACAAAATTAACCTGACATGACCCTGTCTGAGTGAAAGGAGGCCAGATAACCCATTCTACTTCTTAAATAAATGGACAGGCACCTCAGTGAGAGTAAACATATGCAAATGCCCTGATTGAAAACAATCAGATAATGTGTTAACCATGCTTATAGCCAGCTATGTAGTCACCAAGGTCTGGTCATGGGTCGGTTTTAGAGTTAAAATAAATATGAAGCTATAAAGAACTGGATAAAAAAAATCAGCAGTTGAGAGGTGAGAGCACATGCAGAGGTGTGAGAGAGTTATGAGGGAGTTTATTTTAAGCGATACAGATCAGGCATCCCAAATCTTTCAAAAGCAGTCGGAGCATGAAAGCGTTAATACCTACAAGTGCAATAAGTAAGTAATAAAAGTTTTTACTATAGAGTAATTTTTTTACGATGAGTGTTTACTACAATTACTGTCATTTATGTATTCTTACAGTCATAAATTCAGGTACATAAAAGGTAGAAGTTTCCATCAGTACTTACAGGAATTAACGACATCATTGACTAGAGAAAATCTGAGCATAACCCACCAGTTTTGTCATATTATATGTAATATAAGTTCAAGACATCCTGGTGTTGGTGTACAAAACTGAGTGGAATTAACTGAACTGAATGTTTGAATGTGGGTTTAAATCTCCTTTAAATAAAACCTGGCCAATACACACCTATTTATCTTGCCTTGTTTAAACCTTTACATTTTGTTTTCTCTTATGCTAACTTTAGATCTATTTTAGAGTTCTAATGACTGCAGATTTTCCAGACAGTAAATACATCATTAACTGTCTGGAATTGTTCCCTGACTCATTCTTTAGCTACTAATTGAATTCTGAGCAATATTAAGGGAGACAATGGAATATAATTTAGGTTTAGTTTACACTAGATCATTTTATAGATCTTGAGTATCAGGATTACATCCAGATAAGGCTAAGCAACCAAAAATGTGCAACTCCAGCCCAAAATGAATTAATATCCAATTTGAATGATTGCTTAAACCACTTCAGGAGAAACGCATCTAAATGCTAAATATAACCCAAAACTTTAAGACAGTACATTGTCAACCATGACAGGCAACCCTACATGGCTGGAGAAAGAACAATGAAGGACTAGTGAATACAAATAAATTTAACATTTTTGTAAGTTGTTTGGGTAGATATTACCATACAAAAACTGTAATATCCTCCTGAGAACCAAATGGAAAAAGTGTCTTACAATTTCAGTTTACAGGTGAACAGAATGTCCATTATAAAGGACATAAATGAACAGGCTGGGTCTCAGGAGGATATGATTGGCTTGATATGATTATGCCCTGTAGTTGAGCTTGTTATGGCATCACATAAAACATGTTAGCATGTTTAACAACTGTCTGCTTCTACACAATAACTCTATAAGTTGGTTCCTTCCTCTTCAAGAAGTTTGAATGATTGGGCAAAAATTGCAACATTTGATGTAGCAACTGTCTTTTGGAAATAAAAACTGTAAACAACACAGGAACCAGGTTGTCCAATGTTATGAGCTGATATAATGTACATATAATACAGGATACAGCAATTGGATTTCAATCTGGCTGACTGAATATGCATTTGACAATTACTAGTGCTTCCCAAAAACTTAGAATATCATGAAAAAGTTCAATATTTTTTGTCCCTCATTTCATAACTTGAAACCCATATATTATATAGATTCATTACACAGAGTGAAAAAATTCAAGCCTTTATTTCTTGAAATTTTGATGATTGTGGCTTACAAATAATGAAAACCCAAAATTCAGTGTTTCAGAAAGTTTGAATATTACATAAGATCAAGAGTCACTACACACAGACGAATCCTAGATATGATCTATAAATGTCACATTCTATGTGTCAGGACCTCCTGAACCAGAGAAAACATCAGAAGTCTTATCTGGGCTGTGGAGAAAAAGAACTGGACTGTTACTTAGTGGTCCAAAATCCTCTTTTCAGATGACATGGCTCCCCAAATCATCACAGACTGTGGAAACTTCATACTTTTCTTTAGGCAATGAGTCTCTCTCTCTCTATGGTTTGGAGACAGTGGAACTGACAAAAAGACAAGAGAAGGAATTGGAAGTGGCAGAGCTAAAGATGTTGAGGTTCTCCTTGGGAGTGACAAGGATGGATAAAGTTAGGAATGAGAT
>JAVSBU010349014.1:0-10171 GCA_033118015.1 Loricariichthys derbyi
GATTGCTCAGTTTGGCTGGACGGCCAGGTCTAGGAAGAGTTGTGGTCGTCCCAAACGTCTTCCATTTAAGGATTATGGAGACCACTGTGCTCTTAGGAACCTCGAGTGCTGCAGAAATTCTTTTGTAACCTTGTCCAGATCTGTGCCTTGCCACAATTCTGTCTCTGAGATCCTTGTGGTTACTTTGACCTCATGACTCTCATTTGCTCTGACATGCACTGTGAGCACTATGGACAGGTGTGTCTTTCTTAATCAAGGCCAATCAGTTTAATTAAACATAGCTGGACTCCAATGAAGGAGTAGAACCATCTCGAGGAGGATCAGAAGAAATGGAGAGCATTTGAGTTAAGTGAGTGTCACAGCAAAGGGTCTCAATACTTATGACCATGTGATATTTCAGTTTTGCTTTTTTAATAAATTTGCAAAAATGTCTACGTCTGTTTTTTTCTGTCAAGATGGGGTGCTGAGGGTACATTGAGAAAAAATTGAACTTTTCTGATTTTTTTTTTAGCAAATGGCTGCTATGAAACAGAGTGCAAAATTTGAAGGGATCTGAGTACTTTCTGTACTCACTATGTTGAAACCACAAACCAGTGACAAGGCGAGTGCTCAGAACTCATTGCAGATCTAGCACAAACCACAAGTCAACGTGTAATTGCAGAGTTTTCACGCTAATGAGATGCTTTGTTAGATGTTTGTAATGGTCAGGTTTTTTTCCCCCCCAAGTACAGGGGTAATGTCTCATTATCAGCGCATCACTAATTATTATTAGTACATATGAGTTTTGTATTAATAGAATCCTGTGATGGACGGGCACGTAGACGCTTGCCCAGTGTGTTCTCCACAGGAAAAAATGGGGTTAAATAAAAATATAAAGGAGAAAAGAGTACTATATGATGGACCGACATCCCATAAAGGAACAGTTACATGTTCTATGGAACCTTACCAGGCTAAACAGGGTTAGAATAATGTGGGAGCTCTCACACATATTGCTATATAAAATACATGTGGATCTGTCAAGTGAGATCATCTCAAATATGTAGAAAAAAGCTGCACGTTTTATACCCCATTATTCTAGCTCATGGAAAGGGCTGATGTGATCTGTCTGCTGTGGTTTGATTTTCCTGTCCTGTGGTTTAATAGAAACATTTTATCAGAGGAATAAAATTTAAGTCACGGTGGTAAGCTTTCTGTGAACCTGCCATTTGCGTCCTTTGTTCGCGATCTGTGTATATCTATAAAACTGTTTTGATTCACAAGGTACAGCTGCCAAATTTGATAGGTCACCAGCATGAGCTCTTTTATTGTCCTCAAACTATTCCTGAACATTTTGTTGGTGTGGTAAACTTTATTCTTAAATAGGCCATTGCTGTGAAGGGGTTTGTCCATAGGAACCCAGCACCCAAGGTTTTCCAGAAGAGCATTACTCAGAGCATCACACTATCAATGTTATTCACTTCAAATGTCAGTGGTTTAATGTTATGGCCAATTGGTGTAATGTGTCAAGACCGCCAATATGATCTGCCATCTCTGTACAATTTTGTTTTGTTTTGTACTGAGGGTATTGACATCACTTGTTATATTTTTCTGGTTAGTTACAGAGCCAGTTTACTATTAAGTGAATAATGAAGGGGGTTTGTGTATTAATTGGTGTATTACCTTTGTTTTTTGAAGCTATAGTATGAATACTTTTGTTTAATGTGCAACTATTTAAATATGTAGTTTGCCTTAACTGTTTGGGTTGATTTGATTGTCATTTATGTCCTTTGAGTGAACTGTGCATCTACTAGATATATAGAAGTGTCTTGAATTTTAGGCACAATCTCAGTTGAAATACTTGTAAATTAATTCAATGCTGTCTTGTCGTTTGAGTAGAAAAATTCTCCCCACCCGTCGTTTGTTCAGCACTTTTGCATAATAATAATAATAAGTTTAATTTATATAGCGTCTTTCTAAGACCCAAGGCGGCTTTACAACAAATAGAACAAAGAACTAAACACAATTTACACAACATAAGACCCAAATACATTACGACAGGTAGACACAAAAGAGTTAGCAGGAAAATAACGTTTTTAGAAGAGATTTAAATTCTTGAAGAGTTGAAGCAGACCTAACAGTTAATGAAAGTGAGTTCCAAAGGGTGGGAGCTGCCACCACAAAGGATCTCCCACCTATGGAAGAAAGCTTGAACCTAGGGACAGCAAGGAGATTGGAGTCAGTGGAACGCAGCGATTGGGTTGGAGTGTAGCATTGGACTATATTGCAGAGATATTGGGGAGCAAGACCATTGAGGGATTTGAAAGTTAGTAGTAAAATCTTATACTGGATACGTTTGTGGACGGGAGCCAATGCAGTTGGGATAAGACAGGTGTGATGTGGTCAAATTGTTTGGTTTGAGTAAGAATCCTAGCAGCAGACTTTGGGATATATTGTAAGATTTTTATGGAATTTGAGGGAAGACCATACAGAAAAGAATTACAGTAGTCAAGACGTGAGGAGACAAAAGCATGAACCAGAGTCTCTGCAGCTGCGGGAGAAAGGAATGGGCGCACTCGAGCAATGTTATATAGGTGAAAGAAAGCAGACTTGGAAATAGATCTAATGTGAGGAAGAAAAGAAGGAGTTGGATCAAAAAGAACACCAAGATTACGTACAGTAGAGGATAAGTGAACAGTCGAACCCATGATTGATAAGGAGGAGGTAGAGGAAAGCACAGATTTGGTGGCAACAAACAGAAACTCAGTTTTTTTGTGAATTAAGCTTAAGAAAGTTCTCTCGTAGCCAAGAATGCAGGTGAGAGATACAGCTTTACTTGTAGATTTGAGTCGGTTGACTCGATTCAACCAATACACAATTCAGTCTATAAACAGCAATATCGCTCAGGGCAGATTTCATTTATTTTTACAGCTACAGTACAGTATTCTTAGTACAAATAAGTCAGCATGGGTTCTAAGAAGGATAATGATAACAGCCGACTGAAAGGAAAACAGTGAGAACCGCTGTGACTAGCTGGGCAACTAGCTTAGCAGCAGCACCGTGATCTTATCAAAGGAGTAAACATTTTGCTTTGCTTTTCACTTTCAGTACATTTATTAAATAAATGACATTATAAACACTTTATTATTAAAATACACTTTGTCTTAATGATTTAGGTTAAAGAATCTGTTTTATAACTTCCAGTTAAGTCTCCGCTATAGAAAATATTAAACTCCATGATTCATGATAAATGTAACTTATGATGGATATGTTGGAATGTATCTCCATAAATCAGGGCGTGCTTGTAATCCAACTCTATATACTGATTTATACAGTGTGGATTTGGCAAGGATCTGGAATGGATTACCATAATTTTCGGACCATAAGGTGCACTTAAAATCCTTTAATTTGATCAAAAATCGACAGTTTGCCTCATAATCCGGTGCCTTATCTATGAATTCTGGTTGTGCTTACTGACCGATTTTCTGTGGTACACTGTGCTCAAAAATCTGTCAAAATGTTTTAGACTGTCTTTGGTAAGCAATGAAGCCGAAACACTTCTTGGATCTATATGGCTACCGTAGTCACGGGCCTCGTGGAGTAATACTTAATGTACTTCAACATAATATTATGGTGTGTTTGTTAGGACCTCAAAATTGTTCTTGTTAAGAAACGTGACTGTTTTGTTTCGCTGATGCACCTTATAATGCGATGCGCTTTATGTTTGGAATTAGATCCATTCATTGATACTGCTCTTTATAATCCGGTAAGGTAGTAGAACCTTTTCAAACAAACTTTATTAGTGCACTTCCACAAAACAGATCGAAAATGCAAACATCATAACCATGCCTTGGGTGTCTTCTAATAATAATTGGCCTGAATTATTGTGGTAATTTGGATTCAGCAAGTTCTGTATTTTGCGTTTAACGAGGCATTATGTTAAACATTGTGTAAGACTTGGTAAGCAGTGATTAACTATTTATGGAAGTTGCTTAAAACGCTTGTTTTTGAGCGTTTTGTTAGCCAGGCAAAAATGTCACATCATTGTCTTTGCAGTCTTTCCTTGTTTTCTCATGTGGCATGTCTTTCACCCAGGTGACATTAGAGTAGTTCCTCCTTTTGTCTTTTTATGTTTTTTGTTTATAGCATGTCTAATATGCTAAATTCAGATATGTTTCATATAACTGAGGTTAGTTGCTGTGAAGGCATAGAAAGGCTGTTTAAAGATCAGAATCAGTGCTGTTCTTGTGGGAGAACTTCTCAGTATGACAGAACTTGAGTACACTGCTTGTAGTCTCCTAAACTGGATGTAGATGAATGATAAACTCATCTGAACTTTACACAAATAAATTATATAATAAATAAATAAATACATTCTCAGGTCCTGCTATTTTTTTATAGTCCAAATTGCAAGAAATTGGAGTGATTGACGTGTTATGATGTGATTACATCCATTCAAGGTACAGATTACCAATAGTGTGAGATTTGAATACATTCATATGGATTTTATTTTGCTTGCTTTTTTTTTTTTTTTTTGATCGAATATGACTGAACGTTTGAAGTAGGAATGTTTGTAATGGATGTGTAGTGAAAATTAAAGACATTTTTTTATGTCAAATATGGTCATGAATGCAATTAAACACATTGAGCATGATCAAATTAGTGAACTTAATGGAAGTAAATATTGTAATACATTTTCAAATGGTTCACACAAACACAGAGATTCACATTCGTAATGATTACTTTAAACAAAAATGTAAAATCTAATAGAGAGAGGGGGAAAAACCCACAGCATTGAGCAACCCAGCAATTTCTAAATAATTGTGTGTCTTAGCATCCAGGAAACTGCTAGTTTCATCCACACGTCTTCAAAATCTCCTGCTCTTCCTTTGGTTGTGCAAGTCAGCTTTTTCAGTACCATACAAGATGCCATCTCTCTCACCCAAATCCACTGCCTGTCACACACTGATATTTTGTTGGACCACCTTTAGCTTTCACTGTGACATTTTTCCATCAAGCTTCTGCAATGTCACAACATTGATTTCAGTCCAGAGTTGCATTCAGTTTTCCTCAACATCTTGTATTGATGATGGAGATTTGGACCCACTGCCTTCTCCAGCACATCCCAAAGATTCTCAGGTCTGGACTCTGTTTTGGCCAATCCATGTGTGAAAATGTCTCATGAATCCTGGCATTGGATCATCTAGGAATATGGCTGTGCCATCAGGGAAACAAATCAATTGATGGAATAACCTGGTGGTTCATTATATTCAGGTATCAGCTGACCTGATTCTTTGGGCTCATAATATTGCTGAACCTAAACTTGACCAACTGCAGCAACCCCAGATCATAGCTCCGCCCCCACAGGTAGTGAACTTTTTTTCTGGCCAGGTATTGTGTGTATCGAAGGCATCTTCTCTGGGACAAATTTCATCCTCCTGGCCTGCAGGACTCCAGAGTTGATCAAAGTTTCTTCTTTTGAGTTAACAATGAAGTCATTTGTTTATATACCCAAAACAGTTAAGTTTGCTATGGGAAATTCCCCTCAGCAATCTCCGATATCGTCTAGACAAGTTTGGCATTAAATATTGTAATAGTTGATTATAGTAATTTCTTTATTTTTGCTAATGAGGTATACAGCTATAGTTAAAGAACAGTAAGTTCTAACCTTAAAGTCATAATTAATAAACAAATTCAACTACAAAATTGAATTTTAATCATCTTTTTGCTTATTTGCACTTCAAACTAAAGCAAATTGATCTTGTAACCAATCTATTTGCTTTGTAAAAGAAGCGCCATCAAGTGAACTTTGTGTCTTAATAACAGCTTTGTTGTTTGAAGACGTGTGGTATTTTGACACGTTTTAAGTAGGTTAATCCAGCACGGTGCTAATGGTAAGAAGTCCCACCCTCTAAGTGACATTTTTTGGTATATGTAGGTCAAACCGGCTTGGCACTTCTAGTGCAGTTCTAGGATGTTGTTTCCATGTGGACTTGCTTTTAAGATGGTGTTATCAGTGTTACAGCATTTAGCAGACGCTAAGGCTACACAGTCCAAAGCATTTTAACCAATGACACATTTCCTACCTCAATCCTGATTTGTAAGTTTGCTGTTTTCCTGATATCAAGAAATCCTTATATGAAGTATGATTATTTTTCTTTTAAAAAGCAGAAGCTGCTTCTGTCTTATCACGAATACCATTATGGCTGGATTTACCCATGGTATTCACCTACAGCCAAATCACACCCATGGTGATCTTTGCGATAACACGCTCCCTCATGTTCTATTGCATAAATACAAACTGTTTGTGTGCCAATGTAGACTACAGTGCACTATTTGACCCAGAGCCTTTGAGGTGAGGATAAAGGTACATTCCTTTCATTATGTGAATCCCGAATACTACACACCTATTTCCTAAGTAAGCGCATTACATCACATATGATATAATGGCTCCTCCACTTGGGAGGGCACTGTTTGTCCAATAGGGAGTCATTTGGGCTTCAGCCACTGAACCAAATGTCCTTCCATTCCTGAATCATAACAGTGGCAGCGCTCCAATAGCAGCATGCCATGACCCAAAGTGGCCCCCTGCACAGAGTGTAACTGTTATATGGTTCTATATATGAGAGTTCCTTTATCAGGTCTGATTACTGTGTTTGTAATTAAAGCTGGTTAAAAAAATGTCAGATATTTAAAGGACCTCGGCTTATTGGCTTGTGCTGGGCTTTAGTTATATTTTATGCAATTATTACATAGAAAAAGGACTGTCAGATGAGTAATACATTTAATTGCGTAAATCGTGCTTATTTAGTTTGCTCCCATTTGATGCTAAAGAATTTTATTCTATTAAAATAGCTCTCTATACCTGTGGACAGTATAAGCTTTAGTAGAATGCATGTGTGGCTTTCATAATTCAAAATATTCTTTTTATTAGTTCCTCTTATAATTAACAGCCTGTGCTGAGGCCCTATATTAAATTGGTACATCAGTATTCGTTGCAATTCGTTCCAGAAGGCTGATCAAGTGCCGACGACTACGAGTATCGAGCAAATTTCTCTCATGAGGAATAATTGAATTAATCCTGAGTCGTGTTTTGGCTGAATTGAGTCGCATGGCTCATGTTAAGTTTAAACCAGAGCTGAGTGCCAAACAAACAATGAGAGGTGAAACAAATTTGTTTAGTCGAGAACCGAATTAGATGAGTTCCGAGGTAGTTGAGTACCGAGGTACCACTGTATGTTAAATTTAGATGGATGGCATGGACATCTCAGCTCCAGAGATCCTTGTTTCAGTCTCGACCTCAGGCTTCTCCTATGTGGAATTTGCATGTCGTCCTAGTGTCTACATGGATTCACTCCAGGTAATTGGCCCAGGAATCTCAGGGGTAGCAACATTGCCTTACAGCAATAAGGTCCAGAGTTCGATCCCAGGGAGAAGTGATCTCTGCTCATATCGCCAAACTGACCCAACCATGCAAGTATCTCCTCTACAACATCAAGAGACTTCAACTTTTCCTTTCCAGGGAAGCCACCCAGGTGCTTGTCCAGTCTCTAGTTGTGTCAAAACTAGATAACTACATCTCTCTTCTGGCTGGTCTTCCCATGAATACAGTCAGACCCCTGCAACTGATTCAGAATGCAGCTACACATCTGGTACACATTCACCCAAGTTTTCTCATGGTACCCCACTGTTGCGTTCGCTTCACTGGCTCCCTGTAGCTGCCCAGATTAGATTCAAAACCCTAATACTTGCCTACAAAGCCAAAAACAGATCAGCACCTTCTTACCTAAAGGCACTAATCAAACCATGCTCTGTACCTCACCCTTCAAGACACAAGCTAAGCTCAACTACACTCACCACTCAAGATTAGAGGAGCAGCATCAAAATTCTTCTCTGTACTGGCACCCAGGTGGTGGAATGAACCTCCAGTGGATACATGAATGGCTGAGTCTCTTGTTGTCTTCAAGCGATGATTGAAGACTCATCTCATTCATTCAGCACTTAAGCGAAGGCTAAAATCTGTACTTGTATGTTATGCTATTTTATGATTAAAGAAAGTTTGTATTGTGGTTGAGACATGGATCAGATCTTAGCTGGTCCTGGTTGGATTGTGTTTTTGGGCTGTTTCTTATTTGTACTAGAATGAAGTAAAGTTTAAGAAGAAGAATACAAAGCACTTCTGTAAGTTTCTCTAGGTAAGAGCATCTGCTAAATGCTGTAAATGATTTGGGTCCTTTCTGTGTGGAGTGCATATGTCCTCCGTGTAAAAACCCCTAACATCATGTTGCAGCAGAGTACCGTAAAACAGCGTGTAGAGGCACATTAAAACTCTCTTCTCCTTCATTGCTTACCAAACCCATTCTAAATCATTTTGACAGATTTTTGAGAATTGTGTAGCACATAAGTGGTCAGTAAGCACAACCAGAATCCATACATAAGGTGACCGGATTATAAGCCGGTCTGTCAATTTTTCATCAAATTAAAGGATTTTAAGTGTGCCTTATAGTCCAAAAAATATGGTAGTTACCAGGATTATTGAGCATAGCTCAAAACACTTTTGCTTTAACTTTATTTTTGTTTGTTAGTTTGATGTTGCTTTGAAGCCATTGAAACCACATATGTTTTGGTATTTTTTAGGAAATGTAATTACGATATTGACATAACATTGAGGTCGGGCACTGCTGGTCATGGTATTAAAGGCATTAATATTGATTTTGAAAATAACGAGATAAATGGTAAGTGAAACATGGACTCCATTTATGGTGGTTAGTTTGCACTGCAGTAAGTTAGTTATTGAACTTTAATGGCAACCAATATCTGGTAGTTTGGAGATAGCTCACCTTTTGGGCAACGTCTGTCTTTTTAATCTCCATCCAAGTGAAGATTAAATTGAACGATGTAGACTGTGAAGCTGGTGGTGTCAAAACGGCGAGTACCTGTACTCGATAGCGTCAACTCGCACAGTTCAAACAACAAATAAGATAATAGTAAGCTACTAAAAGAATGTCAGGGGAATGTTAAACTATGTAGGCAAGTGGCATTTCTCAATATTTGTAAAGCAGAACAATAATTTGAGGAAACTTCCCCCCCAAAACGTTTGCTTTCTAGAACAAGCCTTACTTTTAGTATCAGTAAAATGTTTGGTTTGGTTAATGGTCATGCTCCCATGCCTGAATAAGCTACCCCAAAAAGATGAGCTCAGGGATTCCAATCTGACTGTTCAGACTGCGGTCACATTAACAGATACAAGATCGGATTTCAGCACCTCGTATAAAACGTGGTCCAGATTGGAACTGGGACTGACTGCATATGTTTTTGCTTTTTAAAGAAACAAATCTCAACCATACTGCCACATTATCTCTGCAGGCTTGTGGGTTTATTCCATTCGATGAAGGATAAAGCTGTGTAGGCATAATTCAGGGATTTGTACAATATTATGAAGTGTGGTAGGGCTTTGTGTTACAGACAAAAAAAAAAGCCTGTTTATACCCAATACCTCTAATGATATGAATACAACTGTAGTTTTACACTTGATTATTGTGATGGTTAAATATAGCATGTTTATTTTATAACTTTTATTAAAATGATTCAAAAAACATTAAAAAATATTTGACAGAATAATGACACATGCTGTCTTAGTCCATAAAAATTACACTAAGAAAAAATAAACAGCTCTGAGGTCCCTAGTTCAATCCCGACCCTGGGTGCCATCTGTGTGGAGTTTGTATGTTCTCCCTGTGTCCGTATGGGTTTTCTCGGTGTACTCCATTTGCCTCCGACATTCCAAAGATATGCGTGTTAGGTTAATTGGTGTTTAAGTACCGTGTGTGAGTTTCAAAATGCTTTTTAAAAAATGGCTGCAATCTCAGCAACCATGTTTTAAGGACTTGAGAATTAAGTAGTTGAATAATAAGTATTAATGATCTTTCTAAAGCTTATAATTTACGTTTTGCGTTACAGTTTAAACTAATTTTCAAAGCAGTTTTTTACTGATTTGCACGTGTTTAACCACAAGTGTACTTTTTGTAATGTCCTCTGTGGTGGACATTTGGACTTCCTTCATCTGTTTTTATATATGCATATAAACTAGGGCCGGGCGCGTTAACTAGTTAATCGTTCGTTAACTCATTGATGAATTAATGCCGACAATTATTTTAACGCGTGTTAACGCACTTTATTATTTTTATAGTTATTT
>JAVSBU010349024.1:0-10171 GCA_033118015.1 Loricariichthys derbyi
GTACACAAATATGAAAAATTGTTCAGATTTGTGGCCCATGCATATGCGGTGTTGATATCGCCTTGCGGCGTTGGTTTATGTGCTGGTGTTCTGGTTTTGTCTTTCAGATGCAGCAGTTGTTGCCAGGAGGCCCATGGATATTGATGCAGCAGCTTCTTGCACAGATCTTTCTTTTTTTCCTTCTCTTCTTCTTTTTTTTTCTTCTTTTGCTTTTTCTTTTCCTTTTCTGTCCCCCTTCACCTGTTGGTTCCGTTTTAATTATGTAATGCTTGAGTAAATAAATATATAAATAAACGCAAAATGTTAAGTAACAAGTGGAACTTGTAATGAGCTATTAATGGTCCTCTTGGCAAAGCAAAAGATTCTGGCACAAAACGGTACTCAGATTTATATTCTGCTCGCTAAGTGGCTGAACACGACAGGTTAAAAAAAAAAGAGCTCTGAGAACTCTGGTTCGAGCCCGACCCTGGGCTGCTCCTGTGTGGAGTTTGCATGTTCTTCCTGTGTCTGTGTGGGTTTTCTCCAGATATTCCGGTTTCCTACCACATTCCAAAGATGTGTGTGTTGGGTTAATTGGGGTTTCCAAAGTGCCTATGATGGATTGGGGCCCTGTCTAGGGTTGTTTCTGCCTTGTACCCTGGGTTGCCGGCTATGCACGACTTTCATGCAACTCTGACTAGGATAAAGCATCCCGTGCCGAATTCAAATCTAATATATCACAATATCAGTCAAGAATTTTGACTTTTCCATTGCACAGATAAACACGATATAAACACACATGACACTATTTCAGTGTTTTATTCTTTATTCCCTCACCTTTATATCTTACAGATTGAAAAACCATGATGATAAAAATGCTTTTCAGTATCAGCGGTACTGCTGAACACACACACACACTCACACACAAACGCACACACAATCTCTCACTCGCACTGATACGTGTGCTGTTAAACCCGATAATGCCATGACGTGAGAAACAGAGCTACTGTAATAGAAACAATACTTGCTCGTTTACAAAATGGCATCGTGCCTGGCCTCCTCATCATGCACACCAAATAAAGATCAGTAATTAAGAAAATAAGCAGAAGTGTTACACGACCCCACAACCAAAACCCAACTACACAGTCGTTCATCCATTTCTCCAGGTTTGAACAGGATTGGGTTAGTATTTCCATACAGAATCGTTCGATGATTAAGGACAGAGAGGAAACGCGAGCTTATGATTTACTAGAAAATGCTGTGATTAAAAACAATCCATGTAGGAATCATGTCACTAAGTGCTGTTCGCTCCACTCGCTTGGGACTGGACCCTTCATCGCTAAACCATTGATTGATCAATCAGTTGCAGCATTTGCCACCGGACTGAGGGGTGGAGTCTTGGAGATCTACACCTGTTCGGCCCCGCCCACCAGTCCCACCTCCTCCGGACTGAGGTTCGTTCTTCGGCAACTTCTTTGCTGCACGAGGGGAAATGTGGATGTGCAAAAGCATTAGTATGGTTCAGCACCAAAGTATGTGTGCATGTGTGTGTGTGTGTATGTACCAATGGCCATGAAGATCTCATTGACATTCATGGCAGTTTTGGCTGAAGTCTCCATGAAGAGCAGACCATTCTCATCAGCATAGGCTTGTGCTTCCTGTACACAAACAAACACAGTGAAGATAAAACAAAACACACACACACAAACACAAACACAAACACACACACACACACACACACACACACCTGGGAGTCGACGGCCCTCTTGTTAGCGAGGTCGGCTTTGTTCCCTGACAGGGCGATGACAATGTTCGGACTGGCCTGCTTCTGCAGCTCCTTTACCCAGTTCTTCGCTCGCCCAAACGTATCCTGTAACGAAACACACAGACATCCAAACACACTCCAGGTACGTACTGATAATCACATCTACAATACATTGTGATATTTCAATAAAACAACACTCGTGTCCTTCGTGGAGCTCCCGTGATGCTCTCTCACCATATTGGTGACGTCGTACACGATGATGGCAGCCTGAGCTCCTCTGTAGTACATGGGGGCCAAACTGTGGTAGCGCTCCTGACCGGCTGTGTCCCAAATCTCAAACTTCACTGTCGTGTCATCCAGGCAGACTGTCTGCGTGAGGAATGCGGCTGCATGAACAGGAGCAGTAACCGAGTTCAGTAACGAGTTTCAGGTGTGATTAACACCAATACAGAGCAGGACAGACTGTGCGTGACATGTCATACCCCCGATGGTGCTCTCCTGATACTCGTGAAACTGGCCTTTCACAAAGCGCAGCACCAGGCTGGACTTCCCCACCGCGGACTCCCCCAGCAGAACCAGCTTGAACTGACAGATCTTATTTCCCACGCCCGGCCCGTTGGGTCGACCCGCCATGATGCTGCGCAGACGATGTCGATCTGAGACCAGACGGTCGGAGAAAAGTGGAGAGATGAAGGCAGGGGGTCCAGATCAAATCGATTCTGAGTAAAGAGAGGACGAGTCAACAAAACATTCCTGCTGAGGATTCAAAGAATTCTGTAACTCTTTCATGCAACCTGAACCATTATGTGAGACAAAAGTGCTCTTCTGCATTCAAGCAGCTACCGCGGTGGCTACTGTGGAGAACACGTTCCGGACATAACTGATGCACGTGACTGATACGACACACATTATTATATGAAGCCCAATAGTTTCAGTATAGCAAAGGAAAAAACTTTGAAGCAGAAGCTCTGGTTCCTTATAAGGGCATTTATGAAAACACTGGAACTATGGCTACTCATTCCAAAATGATCATGACCCATTTTCATTACCTGACTAATTTACCCATGTCCATAGAGGTGTCCTAAACAGTCCCTTAAACTTATTTTTCTACACCCTACATACCTTATATGTAGCACTAACAGCCTAGAGTGCAGTGTAACCGTGGTTATGACTTTGGACCCCCACTCTTGGACCTTAGAGCTAAGACCTTAACCCTCAGCTGGACTATATATTGAAATTATAATTCATTAGTCCTCCACCAGAGAGACCCAGGATTACTGGGTGAATTACTGGCCATGTCTGAGGGAGGGGTGTTCAGATGGAGGGATCAGTGCTGTGAGTGTCAGGTGTCCTTGCCATTGTGCAGTTTCTCCAAGTGAATTCCAGGATAGGGTCTGGACCCCGGGTGGAAAAAGGAAAAATATCAATATTCAGTATAATGGAGACATATTTCTGACCCAATATACTGTTGCCTCGTGTGTGTGTGTGTGTGTGTGTGTGTGTGTGTGTGTGTGTGTGTGTGTGTGTGTGTGTGAAGAGGATTGGGGAAGCTGGCCAAGGTGAGAAATGAAACTCACTCTCATACTCTTATATCTGACTCATTCTGACTCACACTCACCTTACCTTATGAAACGATTTCCTCATTTTCATGACAGAACTGCAGACGATTCACAAAAACCACATTCTGCCAGATTAACTCATACTCTTACATGTCAGGGTGGGCTTGAGATTGAAAAACAAAGCTACGACAAGATCTTCCACATGCTTCCGAACTTTTATTTATAGCATTATATTTATATTTTTATAGAGCCTGGTTTTGGAAAAGGACAGAATGTTTTTCAACCTGTTAGGCCTATAGAAAGTAACAATCGTATCTCACAGTGAAAGGAGAAGTGTGATTAAGAACTCCAGACATCGGGTCTCCAGAGTCCAGGGGTGGTGTTTTACACCATTCTGTCCATATAGCACTGAGCATTTAGTAAGCCAGTGTTATTAATCACAATATTGATTTGTCTTTTTTAAACATATAACATCTCTGTAAACTGTTCATGTGCTTCCATGTTATGTAACTGCTGCTTATCTACGATCATTCTAGTCTATATATCAGTGTTTTCATAAGCCGAGATTTGTTATAGAAACTGACGATATTTCTTTGACAGAAAGAAATGTTGACGGTGCAAAAATATCACAATGATTTAACACCAAATACATTTTTAGAATAAAGCCATCATAAAAAATTATTCTATGATGAGACGCTATCCCAAACAGGAATTAGGCTTTACAATATTATATAACCGTCATTAATTTACCATTAGTCTAAATATCATGATCAGCCCAAACCTAGCGCACTGTGACACCAATCCTTAGGGACCCACTTATTTTTTCTGATAGTATCTCAAATTTATGAAATACTTATGGAGGAATGGTGGAACAGTCGCTGTATTGTGAACACGTGACAAAGGAGGCGCAGATCTAAGAACTATGAAAAAGTTCCCCCTGTGCAAAAACCCCAATGCAGGCACAGTTGGCTGTGTCTTAGGGGGACGGAGCATCACTTAAAGCTGCATCAGAGACTTATCTGAGCTAAGCTAAAGTTGTTCCTGCCTCGCACCCTGTGTCACCAGCTAAGCACCTTGGACTTCATCTGTGTGGAGTTTGTATCTCCCCACTTCTGTGTGTGCTTTCTCCGGGTACTCCAGTTTCCTCCAACATTCCAAAGACATGTGTGTTAGGTTAATTGGTGTCTCCAAAGTGCCCTTAGTGCGTGTGTACGGCACACCGTGAGTGAACCTGCCCCATTGATCAAACTCTGCTTGTACAGAGCTAGCCGTGCTTATTTACCCAATAATACAGCCTGCCACACAACAACATCCATTAATTACACTAAACAGACTGAAATTCCACCACAAATAATCGTTTTCACTCAGCCTGTTTGTTGTTTAAGTTTGTGCGTTACTGGTTAGCTCTGATGCTAACTTGACTAGCATATCCGGCAACAACTCGATCAGTTCACATCCCAATCCTTACCGAACTATCATTATATATTACCATTTTATAAATTCAACGTTGATATAATTACTCACCTTTCCGAATACCGTTATAATAAACTCAAATTATCCGCACACAACGACGAGCTACTTTCTGTTTTACTTCTCTCCCCTGTCAAAACATCACAACTACCTCCCAAACCGCGAACCACCCTACAGAGCGAAGCGATGCGATAACTAGTTTACTGATTAGACACACTTTCTAGTAATGTAGCGCCCGGTTTGGAACGCAGCCCATTTCTGAGGCGTTTTCTTCCCTACCCGTATTTACAGCGATCCCGCCTGCTAAGCTGTGATTGGCTAATTTAACAAAGCCAGCCGCCTACTGTTGGACTCATAGCCAATCGTAGCCCAGAACATGACAGCCCATGCCCAATCATAACGCACAAAGGCAGGGTTGGTCAAAATACGGGTGGAAAGCATAACTGGTTACCGGATTCAGGACCTAAAGACTGTTTTGTAGGAAGGTTGACATGTTTTGTTAGTACCATGAAGGCCTACAAGCCTTTTGAATATTTTGCCTGCTGATCATAAAACAGCAAGTTTTGGATATAGGACAGTCAGCACGTACCATGTTGTTTATGGTCCTCTTTGGTGACTGTTGAGGTCCCCATGATGATTTAACTGGTGAATTTGTTTTACTGGTAAAACTAGTTGACCAGCATACCGACATCCACATCAAAGAATATACTCGTCGTTTCTGGATTGTTTTAGCATCTGTTTTGTGCTTTAATTGTAAATTGCTCCTGTTCCATCTTGCCTCCCAAGGAAAAAAATCCCCTTTTGAGTCTTGGTCCTCCCAAGGTTTCTTCCTTATATAATGTTTAGGGAGTTTTTCCTTGCCACTGTCGCATAAGGCATGCTCAGTTTGGGAATGGCCATATATATTAGAAGATAGTCTATAGTTGTAAAGCTTTGTAAAAAGCACTATAGAAATTACTTTGACTTACAATTTATGTATAATAAAATGTCATCAATTAATTATTATCCGCTTTATCCTAGTCAGGGTTGCGGGAAAGCTGGTGCCTAGCCGGTGACACAGGATGTAAGGCAGGAACAACCCTAGACAGGGGGACAATCCATCGTAGGACTAAAGGCACTTTGGAAACATCAATTATCCTAACCCACATCTTTGGAATGTTGGAGGAAATCAGAGTAGCCAGAGAAACCCCACATGGACATGGAGAGGACATGCAAACTCCACACATGTGGATGTCAGGATCAAACCGGAGATCACAGAGCTGTGAGGCAGCACTGCTCCGCCACGCCACCCCATAATTTGCTTTATATCAAAATGAGAGAACCAATTGTATGAGTTATTCTGATAAATGGGTGTCATTTGCTTGTTGTAACTCTTAACAAGTTAACTTAATTTCCAATATTTTTAACACTGAATCCACAACCAGACATATTTAACTATCCATAATGAATATTAGTCAATCTCAGGCCATATTATTTTATTTTTACATGGTTTCTCCTGTTATTGTTACTTTTTATATGAGTAACAGGACTAAGTTTTCAGCACAGAATTAGCAAATTACATAAAATGTAACCCCATGACATCCATACTAATAGCACTGGGACATTGCACATTCTAATGATTTCCAAAAAATGTATTTTTACATAATAGTAATTTGAGATCGACCTTACAATATCAAAATCAAATATACCAAAAAAATAAAATAAAAGAGAACTTAAACGTGGTCTTCCCATGATCTTCAGAAGATCCTGATGATACGACTTCCTGTTGAACATGTGACTCGTGGCATGTTGCCTAATTTTCATAAGTTTAATAGGGTGACAGGCCTGAGTGAAAGGGGGGGGGGTATTAATAATTATATTTCATTTTAAAGTGTGATGTCAGAGACTAGGGACTGCTAATAAATGTTATTTTTCAGTGTTCTGGGTAGTTTTTAGTAAGCTTTAGTAACATTTTTACATTTAATTATATTAATAATTTATACATGACACCCATTTGGTGCAATGATAGAAATAAGGTTTCAGATGTCTAAAAAATAAACTATAAAGGAGATAACATTAACCTGATAAACCTCATGGTTCTGAGATCTCCGGGGCGATCCTGACCCTGGGCTCCATTTGGGTGGAGTTTGCATGTCCTCCCCGTGTCCACATGGGTTTTCTCCGGGTACTCTGATTTCCTCCCACATTCCACAGACATCTGTTAGGTTAAGTGGTGTTTCCAAAGTGCCTTTAGTGTGATGGTGTGTATGAGTGTGTGTGGATGTGCACTACGATGGGTTGGCGCTCTGTCTAGGATTGTTCTTGCCTTGTGCCCGGTGCCGCCGGCTGGGCACCCAGCTTTCCTGCCTTCCTGATTAGGATGAAGCTGATAATGACAATGAATGGAATCAACCTGATACGTAATGACAGTACTAACATGTAATAGCGACGATTCACCACAAGAGGGAACCCAAATCAAACAGCTTGATTTTGGGCTACAAGATCAATTAATATTACAAATATCATGTGACAATATTTGTATTTGTGTAATTTTTTATTATTTATTTAGTGATCTAAAGGTCTATTTAGCACTTTCACTTTTACCTTTGGATTCTGTTCATCACCTTTAATGCCAGTTACTTTAAACATAGAGCAGGGGTTCACATACTTCTTCCAACCTGGACTGTAAGTGATTAATCAGCGTGTTCAATAAAGATTTGTAAAATGTGAATCAAAAAGCTTAACTCTTATTATATGGCACAATAAATGTAAATCGACACCTTATTCCTTGGGGTTCACAACCTTTTCATAACTATTTTTTAACTTATTTTTTGTTTAGGTCAGTGTAGCAAGTTACTTTACGCATTTGAATTCTTGGTTTTTAAGTTTAATACTTAAATATCATATAGGTTTAATAGATTCTGCTCTCTGAGCTCTGAGGAACTGGGCTAATATTTTTAGCGATGCTCTAGTTTCTTAGCAGATGTGACCCTCTCACTTTTCTTCAGACACAGCACAAAATAAATAAAATACAATTAACTTTACGAAACGCCGTAACACAAGCACAGCTTTAGAACTTCCCTCAAATAACACAGGTTTGCTAACATGAGTGATTTATTTAACACTATAAACTTTCGTGCTAATGAGGCACAACAGCTGAAACATGTTGAGTCATTTAGCAGACGTCTAATTATAGTAGTCTAACACGAAGAATTTAAATTTTAAATATTTCTGTCTAAAGATTTAGATTTTATTTGTTAGCTTAGCTGTAGCTCTATATATGCTTCATTTATTAGCTTAGCTGTACAGAGGTGTATACTGTATTTGTTAGCCAAGGTGATACGGTACCTCCAGGTAGCATTCAACCCCCTGTTGATTTTGCTAATGCAAGAAGTTACAAATAAGTCTTCAAACTTATTTGAAGTTTAGGCTTCAAACAGATGCCTAAATATTACAAACAAAAATATTTGCTCAATTAAACTATAATACATTCAAAACATAAATATTAGGGTCAGTTATTATTCAGCCCTTAGGTTTAATATTTTGTGGAATAACCCTTATTAGTAATTACATCTATTAATTGTTTTCTATAAGACCTGATCAGGTCGGCACAGGTCTCTGGAGTTATCTCGGCCCACTCCTCCATGCAGATCTTCTCCATTTTGTCTAGGTTCTTTGGGCATCGTTCATTTTGATCTGGAGCTCCTTCCACAAGTTTTCAATTGGGTTAAGGTTAGGAAACTGACTAGGCCACTGCAACACCTTAATCCTTTCCCTCTTAAACCAGGCCTTGGTTATCTTGGCAGTGTGCTTGGGGTCGTTGTCCTGTTGAAAGATGAAATGACGCCCCATCTTAAGATCCTTGATGGAGGAGCAGAGGTTTTTGGACAAAATCTCCAGGTAGACTGTGCTATTCATCTTCCCATGGATGCGGACCAGATGGCCAGGACCCTTGGCTGAGAAGCAGCCCCACAGCACGATGCTGCCACCACCATGCTTGACTATAGGGATGGTATTCTTGGGGTTGTATGCAATGACATTCTTTCACCAAATGCTCTAGATGTGGTTGGCACTGAAGACCTCGAGGTTGGTCTAATCAGACCAGAGAACCTTGAACCAGTCTGCCTCAGAGTCTTCCAAGTGATCATGAGCAAACTTTAGATGGGCCTTGACATGACGCTTTGAAAGGAAAGGTACCTTATGGGCTCGCCTGGAATGGAGACCATTGCGGTGGATTACTTTACTTATGGTATTTATTGAAACCAATGTGATCACCACCATGAGATCTTCCTGGAGCTCCCTCCTCGTTGTCTTTGGGGCAGTCTTGACCGTTCAGACAAGCCTGACCTCAGCACGACAGGAAACTTTGAAAGGCTGTCCAGGCCATGGAAGGTTAACAGTAGTTCAATAAGCCTTTCACTTCAGAATGATGCTTCCAACAGTGGAGACAGGTAGGCCCAACTCCTTGGAAAAGGGTTTTGTACCCCTTTCCAGCCTTGTGACCCTCCATGACTTTGTCTCTAATGGCCTTGGAATGCTAATTAGTCTTTCCCATGTTGACAATGTTTGAGTGCTGTTCACTTGTTTGGGGAGGGGCTTTTGTAGCCAAAAAAGGTGGGAGAAACAGATATGTAATCCAAGCATGTGAAGCTCATTGTGCTTAATACCTCAATTACTTCTTATTACTTATTAGGGAACCAAACAGAATTCTGGTAATGTGAGGGGTTAATAATAATTGACCCTCTGGAAAACTTTGCAAATTAAAAAAAAATAAAAAAACAGAGAAAAAACATTCTTCTTTTGCTGCAGTGCATTTCAAATATCCATCTACAGTCCAATCACAATGCTAAGTTAACTCCAAATGTGTAAACCTGCAAAATCTACAGGGGGTTAAATACTATTTGGAGGCATTGCACTTCTGTTCAAACTTTAAACACTAAATTTATCTGAAAGGATATAGTAATAACACAATACAGCATGTTAGAGTGGCTTCAGATTGACTTCACTCCTCAGCGCCTTATAGGGATTTTAGGCAGGTATACACAAATTAGCTTGCTAATGATGGCTATTAGCTACAGCAGATGTGTGAAATCTTTTGCACGAGACTACATATATAGTGAGAGACAGAGAAAGAAATCTGTCTGTTGAAATACGTCAGCCTAGTGAAATAAAACAGGTTGAATAACAGCGGTGTGTGTAAACTGAAATGGATTTCTGTTTATTTTCACTCTCTCTTTCTCTCTTTCCATGGAAAATCTCAGGATTAAAACACAAATTAATTTTTGGGATCATAAGGAGTCAAACATTAAATGTGTCGGTCTGTGTTACGTGTCTGTGAGACTGCTGTGTGTCTCACAGGTGTGTGTGTGTGTGTGTGTGTGTGTGTGTGTGTGTGTGTGTGTGTGTGTGTGTGTGTGTG
>JAVSBU010349033.1:0-10170 GCA_033118015.1 Loricariichthys derbyi
TGTCTGATTAGCTTAAAAAGAGTTTCGGATATTCCCCCCCCCCACCCCCGTGTACCGCTTTACCTTGTTACAACCCTGTGGAGAACACTGAAAATGCTCTCTAAAGGTCCAACTCGCAGTCCAACAGCCAGAGTTCCAACGCGAGCTAAAAGTCCAACAACGAGAGTTATGACTTGGACTGTGTCCCCCATACCCAGAGTCCCAACTCGGACTACGTCTCAACTAGGACTTTGTGTCCTATAGCAAGCGTCTCCACACAAACCTGGCATCCAATGGCCAGTGTCTTTACTTGGGCTTCCACTTGGGCTCGTAACCCAATGACAGAGATTCGACTTGAGTCAAAACTTGCATGCTAAAGATTAAAGACTCAACTCACAACTAGATTAGACCTGGACTGACAACATACAGACACAAACTCACATGCTGGAGTCTCAACTAGGACTCTCATACTAGAGAGCAGAGATTCGTCTCGCACTCAGCGTATCCAGGTAATCACTCACCTCCTCATCGAGGTTGCTGTTCTCCTGGATGGCCCGAATCCACTGCAGCATGCTGTCTCTGTTCTCCGCCTGGAACAGATACTCGCAGTCCGACGTGGTCAGACGGAGGACGTTCTTGCGCTTGGTGTCGCTGTACGAGATGTCGATCAGACAGGCCTTGAGGCTCACGTGCTGTGGTTCGTCGTCCGGCTGAGATTGCGAATGCGCCTCCTTCCTGTCCTTATAAAGGTAGAGGGAGGGCCCTCGCAGCACCACGTACATCTGCTTCCACACTCGCATGCCTCCACCGACGCGCTGCACGGGCGAGAGAGATTCTCTTACTCAAGATCAAAATGAAGAACCGCAAGTTCCAAAGATCTGGACCTACTTTGCTCTTATCTGTGTGGAGCTGTCTGAAATGTAACCAGCCCTCTTTGGTGAAGTCGGTGAAGATGTCCGAGGAGGAGTCTCTCCTCGAGCTGGAGTCATCAGACGACTTATGGCCGTCCACAGCCTGCCAAAAATGTTAGGCCATAACCAGTGAGATAATAAATGCTGCTATAATAAAACCATAAACTTTAAAGCAAACATTAGTAAAGGAAGAATCAAGTCATAAATCCTACGTCACCTTCTTAAACACTTTTAGACTGGGCTTACTGGAACGCCTAAAAGGGACAACAGAGAGAAAAATAGGCTTTAGTGCATGGGTCCAAGTCTGATCTGCGAGTCCAAGTTGAGTCTCTAATGCGCGAATCTGAGCTGAATCTCTAATATGCGAGTCCAAGTTGAGGCTCTAGGGTGTGCGGGTCCAAGTCTGATCTGCAAGTCAGAGTCCAGTCTATTGCGCAAGTCTGAGTCGAGGCTCCAGTGTGCGCGCGAGTCCAAGTCTGATCTGCGAGTCAGAGTCGAGTCTCTAATGCACGAGTCCGAGTCGAGGCTGTAGTGCGCAAATCCAAATTTGATCTGCAAGTCCGAGTCCAGTCAACTGCACGAGTCTGAGACAAGGCTCTAGTGTGTGCGAGTCCATGTCTGATCTGTGAGTCCAAGTCGAGTCTTTAATGTACGAGTCCGAGTCGAGGCTGTAGTGCCCGAGTCCGAGTTTGATCTGCAAGTCCGAGTCCAGCCAATTGCACGAGTCTGAGACGAGGCTCTAGTGTGTGCAAGTCCAAATCTGATCTGCGAGTCCGAGTCTGTTGCGCGAGTTTGAGTGGAAGCTCCGGTGCATTTGAGTCCAAGTCTGATCTGCAAGTCCGAGTTGAGTCTCTAATGCATGGGTCCGAGTCAAGTCTCTGATGCGCGAGTCCAAGATGAGGCACTAGAGTGTGCGAGTCAAGGTCTGATCTGTGAGTCCAAGTCGAGTCTCTAATGCACGAGTCCGAGTCGAGGCTGTAGTGCGCGAGTCTAAGTTTGATCTGCAGTCCGAGTCCAGTCAATTGCGTGAGTCTGAGACGAGGCTCTAGTGTGTGCAAGTCCAAATCTGATCTGCGAGTCCGAGTCTGTTGCGTGAGTTTGAGTGGAAGCTCCAGTGCATGTGAGTCCAAGTCTGATCTGCAAGTCCGAGTCGGGTCTCTAATGCATGGGTCCGAGTCAAGGCTCTAGTACTAGTCTAAGTTGAGTCTCTATTGCACAAGTGTACGTCTGATCTGCAAGTCCGAGTTTAGTCTCTAGCGCACAAGCCTGAGTCGAGTCTCTAATGCACAAGTCCGATCTGCAAGTCCAAGTCTAGTCCCTAGTAAGAGTCGAGTCCTGTTTGTGAGTCTGAGACCCCAGTCCTTATCTCTGGTCTGTATTTAAACAATACCCTACGCCTCCCACAGGTCCAGCATCACATTTCTGTACATTGATACAGGTCTGTGATTCATCACCTGATCATGAGTAAAATGGTGAGTGCAGATAATCCCAAATGTATAATAATCACAAACATAAATGAGATATGTGCTTAGTTTTATCATAACACATATTAATAATCAGGTTATATTATATGGGACATGCTTACCGACGTCCCTCCTCCCTGTAGTTGTCCAATCCCTCGTCATATGATTTGGAACGTTCTGTTTTGGTTCCACTTTGATCCAAAATGGCACTTCGGAGAGACTCTGCACATACAAACAGAGCAGGACTGTAAGTCCCTGTAACTGGGTTCAAACAGCCGCTCACACCCCCCATTAAAGAGGCAGAATTTGGGAAAGAAGCTGTGTCTCACCCTGGTCGTGGGACAGCTGCCTGCGCATGTGAGGACTGGGCGTTTTCGAGCTCGGTGAGTCGGCCGGTACGGCCTGAGTGGTGGAAATGACGGCTGAAGCGGAGATGTGGGTGGCATCATGGTCCACGCTGGGGCTGGCGGGCTCATCTGCAAACACATCCGAGAAGTTAACAAGAAACCAGAGTCTGGAGGGACAGAGGGACACAGACAGGCTGGAAAAAGAAAGAAGTAAACAATATGGAAAAGCTGAAAAGAAAAAAGACAGAGAGACAGAGAAGTGACCTAAAACAGAGAGGGACAAAAGGACAGAAGACACAAATATAAATAGAAGGGAGAACAGAGATCAAGAAGTGACAAAACTGACAGATACAGGCAGACAGGAAAAGACGTAAACAGAAAGAGGGACAGAGGACAAAAAAAGATGAACAGAAGGAGAGAAATGGATCAGACCAAGAGCATAAAACACAGAGGGATAAACCAACTGACAGAAAAACGTACGTACAGACAGACTGACCCTCAGACAGACAGCTAGAGAGACCAGAAGGACAAAAAAGACAAAGAGATAAGGATGACACACAGAACTAGCCAATGAATAAAGACTGTTAAAAAAAACAAACAAACAAAGAAACAGACAAATAAAAAAGGATTTAAGAGGATAGACAGACAGAAAAAGTAAACAGAGAGAAGGATGAACAGACAGAATAAAGGTAAGGTAAAGAAAAACAGAAAGCAGACAAAAACACAGACGTGACTAGACAGAGGAGGACAGACGGGCTGTGTTAACTTCAGAAATAGAGTGAGACAGATGTGTCTAGACAGAGAAGTATAGACAGGCGCTGAGAGAGAGAGAGAAGCAGAAAAACATAAATGGAGATGAACAGACAGAAGGACGGCTGCACACATGCACAGAGACACCATCAGACAGACAGCTAGAAAGAGAAATAAATAGACAGACAGACAGGAAAGCAGAAACAGACAGCTATGCAGACAGATCTACAGACGTACAGAAAGAGAATTAGAGAGATGGAAGGAAAAAGGAACAGAGACGAGATAAAAATCAGACAGGAGACGATAACAGACCGATAATGAACACAGAAAGACACGGACAGACGTGAGCAGGGAAAATCAGACAGATGGACAGACGAACACCCACAGACAGGTGCATGACGTATAGATAAACAAATGGCAGGCTCAGCCATCTGTGCGATTCGCTGCACTGTTTATTTCAGGTCATTATACTGATTAAGAACAAACAACAGAATTAAAATAAATAAAGCACGACATCACACAATAACAGAATCACTTACAAATGAAAACATCGTTAGGATCAGGCTGCTCAGGCTGCTTTAATAAACCGGACGGTCAGTGCTGAACGGTTCGGTGTAGCCGAGCAGACAGACGGATACGGTTTGTCGAATTGCCCCCGTATCAAATTACAAAGCATTCCAGTCCCCTCTAATACTTTAATGCTCTGATGCATTAGAGTCAAATCAAAGTCACGAATCAAACGCCGATCTCTACACGGGCCTGGAAAGCGCACCACTCATAACGCAACACACACGTTCTGGAGCCTTCTGGATACTGAAGCTGGGCCGAGTCACACTTTTCACCGCTCCACTTCAAAACTTCTAACGAGGGCAGCACTGCGTTTCCTGTTTTTCAGAAAGCTGGAAACTTTCGAAGTCCTCAGACTAAAAAAGTTGAGCACGAAGCCCGTTCCTGTGCCGCCGTGGGGCTTCGGCGGCTAAATTTAAACTAAGCGGCCTAGTTCCGGCTGTGGCCAAAGGCGTGTGAAAGCTCCTCAGGGCCTCGGCACCGCCGCTCACAAACAGGACGTTTCTGGGGCGTACCATCTCCTAATAAAGTCCCTCCTTCCTCTTTTCAAATGTTAATGAACCTCACCACGTCACCGTGGAGGTGGGCTACCAAAATGGTGTGATTATGGAGCAGGTTCAAACTCAGAGCACCACCCCCACATACTTCTTTTTTTATAGTACTAATTAGGGGGAATTATAAAAGGTGTCAAATGGGTACCCGGATTTAAAAGACGTTGTGGTTCCTATTTTAAAGGTTTTTTCCTCCCATTTAAACCAAATATAAGCAAAAAGCTTAACATATTTAGTTTTTTTTAGTGCAATCTTAAGTCTTAACTGCAAAATTCAGGGCACAAATGTGTCCTAATTATTGAAGGTCGTCACTAAAATCGAATGATTCAAGTTAAGCTTTTATTTATAGTTATAAAATACGAACCTTGAACCTTCCTATATTTGTTTTTACGACTTCCATTCATGTCATATTTGATGTTGCTAAATGTTATAGTAGTAATTTCATTAAATACAAAGGTGCTGTATTAAAAATCAGAAAGATATAAATAATTTAAATTGTGTTATTGGTTCCTAGCTGTGCTGTCACGTGCCTCCAGTAAATTGGGATCTATGATGATTGTTAGAAATAACTCGTGATGGCATTTCCAACTGATTAATGGAGATTGTGTGCTTAAGTGCAGTTAATTTCTTTAAAAAAATACAAACAAAAATGGGGACAAAACAATATGGAATTTGGGAATTTCATAGGGCCCTAAAAGTACTTATGTCCAGTAATAATGAGGGAAGTTTTGTGTTCTGAGTTTTGTGTTCACTGCTTTAAGTTTTTTACTTATAATGGGTTTAAACAGGAAAGAAAATAAAGGTTAAGGTAAAAACGATTATTTTGAAGCTAAAATAAAGATATACTTCATACACACAATAAACATCAGGCACATTTTTTCACCATTTCTGGATTGAAACTCAGAATCGATAGAATGCAAACGATACCCATCCCTGCCTTCCACATCTATCTGTCATCATGATCTTCAGACCCAGCCACAGACCAGTTATTGTGTGCCCAGAGCGTCGGAGAATGACTGAAAGCCTCACATCAAACAAAACCCACAAAGGCAATCGGACAGCTAAGTGCTTATTGATCGAAAACAAAGCAGAAAGTAATGAAACCCATCCGTTATGTTATTAATTATGTCCTTCTTAATGACACAACTGATAAGCTGGACGAATCTTTCCGGGTACACAGACACAGCACGACTGAAGCCGAACCATTTTATTAATAATTAAGCATATAATTTGTTCGTTAACGGCAAACGCTCACACACACCCACACCACTAATATCACCTCAACTTCGTTTCTCCACAAGCCGACCGACTAAACAGGTCACAGACTGAGGCTAGTTGCCATAGTTACCGGAGTCCGCAGCACTTACCGATGAAGGGGATGGAGTCGAGCGACTCGTCCAGGTTGCTCGAGCTGAAGGAGTCCTGATGCTGCTCGTTCACAGCAAGAATGTAGGAAGGATGTCGTAGTGGGTGAGACCCATTCTTACCCACTCGGGGTTTGTCCCGCAGCACCACGCCCTCCGTGGGACTGCACCCATTGACCGGTAAGCCTTTGACCCGCGTGTGCATCCTCTGGCTCGGGGCCTGCCTCTGAACATTGGGAGCAGAGCAGGACGCCGACCTCTGGGTCACGACGGAGTCTTTGAGGACCGCTTCCGGGCTGTGAACAGTCTCGGCTCGAACCCTGGACTGCTGGCTCATCCCGGATACCGAAACGTGGTTAGTAGTGATGGCAGCTCTTTGATCCAGCAGGGCGTCTTTGGCCTGACGTTTGCCAAGGCGTGGCACTCTCTCCGAAGCCAGAGGAGCGGGCGGAGGGACGTCTGTCCTGGAGCTCAGCTGATGGGGGTCGGGACGCCCTCGAACGCTGCTCGAGTATCCAACGGGACGCGGGTATGCCGTCGGCCTCTGGACCGACTGCCGGCTGGGCCGCTCAGACCTGCCATACCCTCTCCAGTCTCCATGCCAGGGTGCACCAGGAACAGTTTCGCCATGCTCTGCATAATCCGAGGAGGGGAAGCGAGGTTTGTGGATGTTGCCATCTGACGACACACTGCGAGGAGGCCAGTCCTGTGCCCGAGATGCCCGTTCCACTCCGGTCATCCGATCCTGGGAAGCACTACGAGGTGGAAGCATCGGGGGCCCCTGGTAGGACCGGTCATGTGACGTGCTCCTGCGCCGGATCTTATGGCCCCAGGCAGGCTTCTGCACAAAACTGGGCGTGGCATACGAGCTCTGGGAGGCAGCTGCAGCGGCACGAAGGCTGTCCAGCCGCTCCTGGATGGTCCGGCTGTAGGCGTGAAGGCCTTTGTGGTCGATATATTCCCTGTAGGTCTGGTAAGTCCGCCAGTCGATGTTTTGGAGGGGCGCCGGAGGAGAGGGGTGATAGCGAGCAGGAGGTGGTACGCCGTATGGTTCACCGCGGTACCCCAGCGAGTACGAGTCCAGGTTGCGAGGGTGCAAGTACGACCTCGTCCTTATCAGCATTGGATCTGGGCCGTGACTCGTGTGAACATCGGCCGGAATCACCACTGTTCGGACGTTCTCGTTGCACACGCACACAGCCGTCTGGGTCTTAGGGATCCGTGGCGGAGGAGATGGAGGCACAGGAATTTCCACGCGGTACCCCAGATCGGAAGGCACCCCTGCTGAGGTCTGCATATCCATGGCCTCGGCCATGCCAAGGGGTTTACAGTCTACTCGCGGGTAGCATACAGGAGGTGGCTCCGGGATATGACGGGCGTTCCCACTGTAGGCGTCGTGACCTTTAAGGTAGGCATCCTGTGAGTAGGCCTGCAGGAGAGACAGAGAGAGACAGATCTTGTGTCAGAAATCATTTTCAAGGCAAAAAGCTCCGTAACGAGTGGGAGATTCATGCTGCAGCTTGTGCGTGGGAGTGCAGCGGGTTACTAGGACGAGGCGGCGCTGATCTGTGGCAAAAGCGTTACAAATCTGCATGTTAAGCGGTAATCAAGCGCACGCCGAGGATGAGCAGGACAGGGGGTTAAAACGGGTACAGGTGTGAGCTGGCCTTAACTAATCTCCTCAAACAAGTTACTACTTCCCTTTAAACATCGCCGGGCAAAGTCGAACCGACAGAACGGCCCAAAATCCCAAAACAGCTCAAGGTTCTACCATATCTAAACCCACCTGTCGAGCCACAACCCTCGTCCGCACGGCTACAGACTTCTGGGGCAGGTGGCCGTCCCACCTCCTAAATCTGACTTCCGTAATCATTTTGTAAACTGGCAAGAATTCGATTCCTCCAAACCGCAGAGGCACATACTGAGCTTGGAGCTACTCCGTCCCAATGTGAGGTATCGCCAGTGGACTTTCGCCTGCCCAACCTTTCCCACGACGGGATTAAAGTGCACGCCATTGGTGGAGGACTTCACCACTCCCTCACACACGTTGTGCGTTCCAGAGGTCAACATTTCTTTGCTGGAGGGGAGAATGCATTTAAAAAAAAAAAAAAAAAAAAGGGCGAGGCTTTGTAAACAGCGTCCGGATTCTCTTTGCTCCGACTCAAACAGGTAGTACGAGCTCTGCCCTGCTCTGCTGAAAGAGCCATGCTACGCTACGAGCGAGGCGAGACACGACGGCCTTTTTCAGGACGGCGTACGACGGGCAGCACAGCTGGCATGCATGACAGCACATCACGACCACACACACACACACACACACACACAAGTCAGGCTTACCGCGCCAGCGATCTCCTGTGAAAACTGCAGCCATTAAATCGCAGAGGGGTGGCGACCACGACAAGGGGGAAAGAAAGATAAATAAGAGACATGTTAAACCAGAGCCGATCTACAAAGTCCGAGCAGGCAGGAAGCCGTGTTGCGTAACAGCGAGCGAGTCACCCGAGACAAGGGTGAGACAAGCCGCGGTAAGACCGTCACTTCGGTGCCACCTGCTCGTTGGTCCGCGCGGCAAGGGGCTACAGCTTCCCCGTCTCTTTTCATCCCTCTCTCCATTTTCAGACAGATTAAAACATGCACGCTTACACACCCCTTACACACACTCTAGGTCTAGCCTCAGAGAGCTGAAGCCATTCACATGACGGAGGCAGATGTCTGATTATACATTCTGCTCAGATGGCAGAGCTCCCCCTCCTCTCCAGCCTTCCCATCTCTCCCTTCCACCCACCCACGCACGCGTGCACACACACACACACACACACACACACACACACACACACACACACACACCACAAAACAGCTGATTGTACACTGCCTTCCAGTCCCTCAGCCCCCTCCTGTCCCTTTCTATTATAATAATTGTAAATTACATAATGCTGTCCTAAAGCAGGCAGATTTAGACGATGCTCTCTCCTATTTAAGTTGATTCTTACACACGTTTCTCCCTTCCTTCAATCTCAACATACCACATCAAACACCATCCACCGCCCCAACCCTGTCCCCGGCCTAAGTATTAAAACTCCCCACAGCCCCGCTTCAACTTTTCCAAAGTCAAAGTCAGATTTGTTCCTACAGAGCTTTTTACAGTAGAGTTTCACACCAAGTTTTGTCTCAAAGAAGATTTATAAGCATCCAGACCCTCAGGCCTAACTGAGCAAAACCTCACAGCAGCAATAAGGAAAAACCTGCTCAATTCTATTACGTAAATTTATTTAATCCTCAGAGGCTATGCAGAATAATTAGAATTATTTAAATAACTAAAATGATAAAAGACAGAATAAAATCAAATACAAAATATAAATATGGCGCATACAAACAATAAACTATAGAATATAAAGTAAATAACTTAATAGAGAAGATAACATGAAGAGATAAAATAATACAGAATAAATTAAACAACGTAGAACAGTGTAATAAATACAATAATTTGAAAAATAAGTATATAATATAAACAATCAAATAGATAAATAAAAATGAGCAGAGTACAATTAATAATATAAAACAGAGAAAAACGGAGCAAAAAACCCCAAAAATCAGGTAATAATAAAATAGAGAATATAATCAATAATATAATAAACCAGAACATAATACTATGGTGAATATAATACATAAGGAAAAATAAAATAGAGTACATAAAATATAAAATGTAATTAAATAAAAGATCATAATATTTATAGAGAATATAATAAGAATGCAGAGAATAATACATTTTAAAAAGGATGTAATAAATAAAATAGAACATAATACTATGGTGAACATAAAATAAAGTAAACAATAAAAATATAATAAAATAAAATGGAGAATGTATATTAATAATTAAAAAATACCATAATATTATCAATATATAATTATATTAATATCATAATATAATAAAACCAAGAACAAAATAAAATGTCTACTCTGTTCTCACTGAATTTCGTGCAGAATAAGCTGGAAAAAAGGCTCAAACGGCTGATGAAAATGAGCCGGTGTTCTACGGATCTACGCACGAGCAGACGAATAGTTTAACGGTCTGTTTTCACACCCATAAATCTTTCTCTGAGAGTTGGCGGTGAGCTATAGCTTTCTTTAGATTAAACACTATTTATCTTGTTTAGAATTGGAATGTGTTTTGCCTGCTGCTCTGTAGATATGCAAATATTTTCATACACATGTGATTTAACGCATAATGTTGAAATAGC
>JAVSBU010349043.1:0-10170 GCA_033118015.1 Loricariichthys derbyi
GAGAGGACAGACTGAGATGGTTTGGACATGTCCAGAGGAGGGACAGTGGGTATATTGGTAGAAGGATGTTAGAAAATGCAGTTACCAGGAAAAAGATGACAAGGAAGACCAAAGAGGAGATATATGGATGCAGTTAGGGAGGAGATGGAAGTAGTTGGTGTGAGGACAGAGGATGCAGAGGACAGAGTGAGATGGAGGAGGACGACTCGCTGTGGGGACACCTGAAAAGTGAAAAGCCAAAAGAAGAAGATGAAGAAGAAGCTCCATTTCTTCCCATTAAAACCCATTGTAAGAAAAGTCACAGTGTGGTTTAATGTTGTACAATAATGACCTAAGATCAAACTTCTCTTAGTTACTGCTGATCATAAAGAATCTCTGCTGCTGGAATCCAATTCCCTTTGGATTATCCGCTCATTATTTCAGCTCTAGAGATTATTTATGATCAGTAATAATTAGGAGAATGTTTAGTTCGTTATTAATCCTCATTAACATGTGTTTGTATTAATGTCATTAGACTCTGATGGCTTATTGGCCTCCTTTATAACAGAGCAATAACAGTCCATACATACTGCATTTTACCTTTTTATTTTCTCTCACAAACAGCTTTTGAACTTCTGCTAAATAAGAGTGAATATAAACCAAACTACAGCATGATGATGATGATGATACAGAGGGTTACACAGTGCACCTCTTTAATACAGAGGCATTTGGGCTTATAACTTAAAATAGAAAGCCTTAGTTTGAACCCATAAGTGGAATCAAAGTTCTGTTTTTAAAGGGTACCCAGCTCTTGGCCTGTTTAGGGTTCGAAAAGCGTAATAAGTGCGCTGGTGTATCTGTGTAATGACAGTAAAGTTTATTTCTATTCTCACTTCATGCTCTCACTGGGCTCTCGATTCGTAACGCCTGGAATAAAAGAATCGGCTCTTTAGAGGAATCGGCTCTTCAGAGGAATCGGCTCTTAGCCCGGTTCATTTTGGCTGTACGTGTAGCAGAGATAATTAAATGCGGTTCGGATTTGCCGGAGCTCCGGTTCCTTTAATCACCACCATGTTTGGGACGGTCCAAAGTGACGTCAGACGGATGCAGAAGGCGGATGGATGCACGGCTGGTCCGTGTGGGTTGTGATGGCAGGTTTGTAGGAGCTGATGTTTATGGAGAAGGTGGACCGAGCTGAGGGTTCCTGAGGTGACCCAGTGGATTTGGGGAGGTCCGGCTGAGAGCAGGTGGAGCAGCACACAGACACCTGAAGGTTAAAGCGGCTGTAAGAGCTTAAGGAGCCCCAGCATGGATCTGAAGGACAGGGCAGCGCTGGAGGAGCTGATGAGCCGCTATGAGGGTTCGGAGGCCGGGTCCAGTGTGCCCAGGGACGGGTGGAGGATCTGCCTACAGCACGAGTTCCGAGAGAAGAGGAAACCCGTCCAGGCCGGGGACATTTCACTGTCCAACATCCTGCAGCACATCGGCCTGGGGATCAGGTAACAACACCAACAACACCAACAACACCAACAACACCATGTGGCCGAGGTTCGAATCCCGTCTGGGCCACTGCCTCTGTGGAGTTTGCATGTTCTCCCCATGTCCACATTGGTTTACTCTGGGTATTCCATTGTTCATTGGTTAGCCTGAAATTGGCCCTGTGTGAGTGAGTATGGATGTAAACATGCTCGTGTTCTGATCCAAATATAAATAAATCCAATAATTCCACAACCTTTTATCCAAAGCACTAACATGGACTGACACACTAAAGTAAAGCAGATTCAGTTTGTACTTTCATTTTATTTAAGGGTCCCTTATGGTATTATTGGTGTTTACACTATAAAACATGAGATAACTGATAAAACTAATAATAATAACTGAGATAAAATCACTGAACTTAATTTAACATATTTAAGCTATAAAAGCACCGCCTCTGTTTGCACCCTTTTATAAATAAATAAATAAATAAATAAATACAAATAAATAGAATGTTTTATTGAACTTAATATTTAAAGTTTCTCTGCCTTTCCTCCTCTGTTTTTGAGTATTTTAGCCTCGTGAGTGCAGATTATCTCAAAATGGCTTTAATGAGCCGAGTAATAAAATGGAATCCTGTAGATAAAAGAATGAAATGTGGGTTTTTCATTTGATCTTAAGACTTAATATTTTACACCATGTGTTTCTGACTCTGGTTATTTTTAGATTTGTGGTTTTTCCCTAAATATTTTATTCTAATAATCTCTAAAGGAATCTAGTGGGAGTTATAAATAGTGACCATGTAAGATCTCCAGCCTTAGGAAACTCCCAGTCTGGGACTAAAAACTCTGGTGTTTGGTGTTTGGACTCACTGCTCAAATTATTGACTGATTATTCCCTAAAGCACACAGAATTTAGAAGATCACCATGTTCTTATAAACCCAGTTATTTTAATCTTTGCCTGTTTAAATTCTTTGCACTAAATGTGTATTTGTGGTTATAACTGGATTTCTACTGGATTAAAGAGCCTGTGCTGGGATTCGAACCCATGTCCAGCCTTTGTGAGCTCATGTATCAGGTTATTTGGGGAAAATGCATCCCATGTTTTTTTATTATTACACATTTATCTAAAATAAAATTAGTTAAACAACACAAATCTCTCTCAATCAAAAGGCGATGGTTTTGATGCCATCACCAATCCTGGTGTGTTTGGTTTAAGGTACAGTTAATAATTAACAATAAATTATACTGTAAGTGTCTGTTAATCATTGAACCAAAAATCTCAAATAAAAACTCACCAAGTGAGACAGAGGTCAGATGGATCCGTAGTCTTTGGGTGGTTCTGCTTTATCATCCTGATCCCTTTTTTTTTTTTTTTTATAGTGATGATGAGTTTAATGTCTCGTCATGAAGTTTGAACATTCAGTGTCGTTACTAGGAAAAGTTTTAGTGATTAAAATAAATAATTTTAATAATGTAAATAAACTTTCTTCCTCTAGATGAGAGAGGAACAAACCACCCATAAATAAACTCTGAAACATGTTATAATCAAAACGTTTATTGTGCTGCAGATATTTTAAAGCTTTAAACAAGGTCGTATCTGTGAGACTCTGCTCTGAACTCAGTTCATACATTAAAATTAAATAACTCGGGGGGTCTGGACCAGTGTTTCAGTAGGTTCACCCCCCATGGGAGGGAGGGAGGGGGGTTTGGATCCTGCTGGAGCCATATTTGGTATTTATAAGGTTCCTCTGGCTGGAGATGCCATGAACAAGTGAAAAGTTAATCATGCACCCTGAAATCCTTACACGGGTTTGAAAGAATGGCAGCTTCCAAATGGTCCTGCTCATTTATTCCATGTTCTAGAGCTTTGAATCATCTATGATCCAGCTAATGCTAGTTCTGTAGGTCCTTACTGCCCAATAGGAAGTCATGTCCAAAACCAGAGGGCTCCGGTTGTGAACGACTGTAAAGCCGTATCCAAGGGTCAAAGTGCCAGAGATCTTAACGAGGACAAGAAGTTCCATTAAAAATCTCAAAAGGTGTTGTATGAAGCTGAAAGTGAGCCCAGTACTGGCAAGAACAATGAGGCAAGAGGCCAAGAACAATCCTGATGAATCCTGCAGGCTGACTCTCTCAGAGAGTGATGACCCAAGAGGAAGAGTCCACTTCTCCAGAACAGGCCCAGAAAAGATCAGCTGTCTAAACAAGAAGCTTTTAGTCATCAGTTCTACAGAGAGATGAGAAGAAAAGGGATTTATTTGCATATGTGGCTTGTTTGGGAAGAATAAGTAATCAACCCTGGATCCTGGTGGAAGCTCTGGGGTTGATTTTAAAGCAAAAGGACCAAGTGTGAGTAAACAGGACTGTTAGGATTCTGGAGGAAAACATCAGATCAAGTCATCAAATCTAGAAATGTCTGAGAGAAAATAACATTTAATTTTGGAGTCCTGATCAGAATCCCATTGAGAATCTTCAGGAGTGATAATAAGAAAGCTTTCTGACATCAAAGACCCAAGATCTTCTCTTGATCAAAGTGGTTTGATAGCTATGATGGTCATTAAAGGCTTTGTCACTGATTATTGAGAAGATGTAGGGATAATTTTGTTATAGGGACACGAAGTCTCACCAAAAACCAAAGAGTTGATTATTTGGTTCTGACGGGTGCATGTTAAGCTCTGGGATATGGTAGACGGTAAGTGAACAGTCTGTTCTCATAGTGGACATGTTGGATGTGGAACAACATTTAGGAGTAAAGACATAACCCACTTTATAATGTACAGATTGTTATGGACAGAGAACTGGGTCGTGGGATCTCCTAAACACAAAGGCTTTACTCTTCTAAAATGGCTTTCCACTAGGTTTTGGATCATCACTTTGAGGTCAGGTGCAGATGTTTGGTTGTAAGTCTTGGTTCACAGTTGGCATGTGTGATGGAGTTAAAGCCAGGGCTATGTGGAGGCCCCAAAAGTTCTACATCAACCTGGCAAACCGTTCCACACTGTGAGAGCTCCAAGCTCCCTGTATCTGAATCGCTGAGTATGAGTTTGAGCAGGTGAACTGATCAGAGGTCAACAATCTGTTCCATGCTAGAAAATTCCCAGCTTTGTTGCCCTTTAATCCCACAGTGCAGTCTGCTCGTTCTGCTTTGTATGAAAGGCTCTTATTAGGAGCGCTGTAGCTCTGCAAATAGCTGTGCATGCTCTTCATAAAGAATGGAAAAAAGATGGAGAGGGACAAAACATGCCTGTGGTCACACAATCAGCATAACTGTGAGGGAATCTGACTGACATGGACTTTCCTCCACAGTCAGCTGATATTTAAGGGTATTTATGGGGTGCTTGGTGAGAATAGATCAGATGTGAGAAATGGCAGTGGTCCAATGGCTGAAGGCAGGTTTGGGTATCAGTAGATTTCTTATTTATAGTAGAGAAGCCCAGATACGATGATCAGACAGAAGTAACAGCAGCTCTGAGCTCTCAGGTTGGATAATAAATATGAGGTTTATCTCGGTCACTGATTTTCTATCTGAAGGAGAGCTGATAGACTTTATTAATGAGTGCAGCCACAGAGTGTCTTTGGGCCTTAAGCGTAACCTCGCCACAGAGAGAACAGAGATGTTTCTCCTCTACGAAATCCTCCTGAAGAGTAAACGCTTTTGTTACATGTCCAAACAGAATCAGTAAATGTGAGCAGGTTTAATAGCTTGTCTTCCAGCAGCTAATCTCACTGAACCATTTACAGAACACCCAGGGAAAAAAAATCAACTGTCAGATTTTATAATTAGACGGTGAAGGTGAACTTTTACAGTTTGATCATGAAGTTCAGTTCTACTATACATTTGAATTAATGTAATGTAATTTGTCCAGTTCACTATTACTGCAAACTTTCTTATCATACCAAAATACTTGTTGCTACATTGTTGAACTTTGTAATAAAGTTTTCATGATCAGGAGCGTGAGATCTATAAACCATTCTCCCACGTGTTCAGGAAGTAAACTGTGTGTTGTCCAGGTTATTCGTGTTATGTGGAGCTGTGTGGACGTGGATGAGGTTAGTGATTAATGTGATGCTACATACAGTGTTTGCTTTGGGATTTGGTGGCCCAGTTAAAGTGACACTTATGAAGTCTGCCATGATAAGAGATTAAAAGAAATCTATCTCTCTGGGAAAAAGAGAAAACCACGAGGCTTTGTGAAATGACTGCTTGTGTCAGTCGAGGCTACTGAACAGTGCTGTGTGTTTAAATCAAACACTGATTAGACCGTCACTACTGTACGACCCTGTGACCCGAGAATCAAACCCAGCTCAATGGCAGGAGCCAACTTTAAAGAGAGTAACTTTCTGTATTTGAACTGCCTACGTCTCTCCCTGTTGTTCTTCCTTCTGTATGTGCTTTGTCCAACGGTTTTGTTAAATAAGACACAATAGATTCTAAAATCTACAGTAAACTTACCTGTTTAGAGAGAAGTTCAGTTGCGTTCTACTGTCCCAATTCCCATTAAGATGTAGAACCCACTATGAAGAATAATCAGCTAAATAACGAAAGCTGAAGGCACTCAAAATGGCTTCGTACCTCTACCTACAACCTCCACTTTCACTTTAGTCATTGGTTGATCATGAGGTAACGTTTTTAATTTTATAAGTGAGTCTTAAATGTAAATGCTGACAGGTTCCTTATGAGTGCTCAGTTTGGACTGGATCTTAGATATCAGAATCTAGTCTGTAGTTGTTCAGCTGCTTTGAGACGATTTCTCGATTGTAAAAATCGCTATAGTAACAAATCCGCCTGACTTTGAAACTCACAGCTCAGATTTGTACACTTTCACGTTAGATGCACCCAAGATGAAGACGGAGAATTCCAAAAGCCTTTAATGACGTGATGTCCATGTAGTGCGTCCCCTCACTTAGAGGATGTTTATCCAGCATGTTTTCTTTGTAGAAAATAAAGAAATCCCAGATAAAACACCAGATATCTGGTGTCCTGAAGCACAACTTGAATGAAATTATATCATTTTAATCAATGGCATGTTTTTTTCAGGTTAAGTGAAGGAGAAAAGTGATGGAATCACCTTGTAATTTGCATTTCTAAAAACACTGGCACAAGTCTACAAATGCAAATGAGTCTACACTTTACGAGCTGTTGGACTTGGTTAATCGAAAGCAAACAAACGAGACTCCAACTGACAGAAGGGACATGTTTATAAAAGTTGTTGAAGTGGGTAATCCAATACGGAAGGTGGCAGATGTTGGTTGTTCAAAAAAATAAACTGAAAGCTACAGAGCAGGAATACATCAAAGTGTTAGGACGGAAAACTCAAAACAACAAGCTGTGAAAATAAAACACATGACCAAATAAAAAAAAAAAAAACAGAACGGGGCGGGAACGGGACTCAATGATTGTGTCAGAACTGTAAGATATGGGCTGAATGAAAAGGGATTTATTTATAGAAAAGAACAAGGATTTGATCATCTAAAGAGAAGTGATGATGGAGCTTGGATGAAAGTGATCTTCAGCCACCAATCACCAACCTGCATCCGAAAAACTTTAGTCTGGTGTCGTTCTAATGAAATGTGGAAAGATGAGGGTCTGAAGGATTTAAAATCCCTCAGTTATTTATGATCTGTGGTTAGGTGACAGGTAAAGGAGCAGGGGATGATGGGAATTATGACCAACATCAGTGCTCAGGACTAGATTGAAATTTTGGAGCTTTTTCTCATTTAGGGAGTGCTCTAAAGAATCCTCTTTGAAACCCTCTTTCTTTCCTCTGTGTTTTTGCAGGTATTTAAAATGGTGGTACAAGAAAACCAAGGTGCAGAAGAAAATACCCTTCATAGACATTTTCCACGCTTTGCCCCTGAGGCAGATTTATGGTGAGCGTTGGGTTCCATCTTGGGCTCTGGTGATAATGAAAAGTCTGAGCACAGCCTAATGATGTCACTTCTTCTGTAGGTGCCCCCCTGGGTGGTATTGGCGGTGGAACCATTACCCGTGGATGGAAGGGCGAGTTCTGTAGGTGGCAGCTTAACCCGGGGATGTACCACTACAAAACGGTTATTGCTGACCAGGTAAAGCAGAGCTGATCATCAGAGAGCAGCTAACCTATCAGGAGTGATACTTACAGGAGGACTAAACAGAACTAGTAGTTATTTGGTCAGAACTCTCCAGCAGTGGAACTAAATACTGTTTTAATCCCACCTCAGTACTAACTGAATTAAGTACCCTTTAATTAATTAACCTGTACAGGAGGTCGTTTTGAGATAAAGGTGCAGGGTCGAAGCCCATTAAATGAATCCAACACCTCTGCTGTAGGCTTATTACCAAAAGAAATTCTAAATTAAAGAGATTTGGAAAATTTGATTCTGATTAAGTCATATTTTAGTAATTTCTCATGACTTCAGCTTTGCGACCGTTGACTTTGTTTGCGTGTCGGTCTTTACCACGTCAAAAATGCGCTGTTGCAAAGGTGCTTTAATGTTTGTGAATCCTTTAGAATTAAGTCTGCAAAGGAACCAAGGGTAACTTCAAAGCAACTAAAGGAGTGTTAGCTCACTGTTCTAAACTCAGGCTGAACTAAGATAAACCAGCGGCGTTATTAATGCCTCAGGGGGGCGCTGGTTCAGTTTTGTACAGGACTCACATGTTGAAGTGTTTTTTGGTGCGGTTTGTTCGGATGATGATAAATTAATTTGAGTTTGTTTATAATGACTCATTCACACCAAACAAGATTTTTTAGACAGTGAAAATAAGACATTATTTTATTCACCCTGTGTTTTTCACCAGCTCACTGGCCAGTCACGGCTGTTCTGGAGTTGCCATAGCAACACCCTGGCTGAGTGGTTCTGGTGTTAATGTGTCTATAGCCCCACCCTGCTTTAACAAGTGGTCAAACAATCTGAAACAGGCATCCAAATATTTTTGAATTTATGTCACTTTTTTGAGTGGTGTAATGGCCTTGTTGGTCTTTACCGTAAAATCTGTAAGGTAATATTGGTGTTCTGTGCTTTTTACCATTTTGTTATGGTGAAAATGTCTTAATTTTCTCTTTTGAGTGGTAGTGGAAAGCCTTAAATATAATTTCCCTGTACCAGCAGATACTGTATTTATCTATTCCTTTATCTATGCGTGGTGACGTTTTAGCTCCGATTTATACAGAATTAGCGTTTCCTAATTTTCATGCACAGCTGTGGATCTAAACATGATGAGACCCTGTGTTTTAACCGTACGTATGTTACGTATTTATTGTGCTTCCCCGCTCTCTCAGTTTACGGTGTGTCTGCGTAGAGACGGTCAGACGGTCTATCAGCAGGTCTTATCCACCGAGCGACCTCACACCCTGCAGGCCTGGAACTGGGGTTACTGCGGGGCGTTCGCCTTCTACCACGCGCTGTACCCCCGAGCCTGGACCGTCTACCAGCTCCCGGGTCAGAACGTCACGCTCACATGCAGACAGGTGTCACCAGTCATCCCACACAACTACAAGGTGACCCACCGACTGACCCCGTACTCCCCGGATTCTGCCAGTCTAGCTCTCCTTCACCCTCTCTCTGTCTCTGGTTCAGGACTCCAGCTTTCCTGTGGCCGTGTTCGTGTGGGATATAGAGAACAAGAACGACTACGCGCTGGACGTCTCCATCATGTTCACCATGGTTAACGGTTCAGGACTGAAGGACGATAAATGTGGAGGTCACTGGAATGAACCGTTCCTCTTGGAAAAAGAGGGCCAGGCCGTGTCTGGGCTTTTGCTCCATCACTGCTCACCAGTGAACCCGTACACGCTCTGCATGGCTTCACGAGAACAGGTGAGGAGATTTAATACCAGGTGGGATTCAGGTAAGAATAAGAAGAGATGCTTATTAAAGGTGGACCTCAGTATTAATCAGACACCATCACATCTGAACCAGAAGTGGAACGTTCCTGGGTTGGGTCGATGGTTTGAGCTGCTGCACCTTCAGGATGTTGGCTTTGCTCTGTAAATGAAAATGGCTAAATGGGAAAAGAAAAGTACACAGTGTTCTAAAGAGTGAATCTGAGGGTCGGTGCTGTAACAGGGCTGCACCGTTATAACAAATCAACAATAACAAATTCCAAACCTCCTCTAGAAAATGAACATATGACAGTGTCACAGTATAGGCTTTCATCAGGAAGCACAGGGAGTGGTGTAAAGTACAACGCCACTGGACTCTAAACGTGTTTGGTTTGGTGGGTGCCAGAAGAACGAGATTGGCCTGACCAAAATTTGGTGTTGGAAGTGAGATAAAGCTGTGGGGCTGGTTTTTGGGGCTTGGCCACTTAGTTCCAGTGAAGGGAAATCTTAACTTCAGCATAACCAAGACGTTTTGGACAATTTACCATTTCAGCTTTGGTCTCTAAAGGCATGGTTGACCGGTATAAGAGCGCTGACCTTGACCCCATCAAACACATTTTGGATGAACTAGAATGGAGATTGTGAACCAGGCCCTCTCACCCAACATCTAACCTCACAAATGCTCTTCTGGACGAATCCCCACAGTCACAGTCCAAAATCTTGTAGAACGCCTCCCAGAAGAATGGATGCAATTAAAGGGGGACCAATTCTGTGTGTCTGTGTCTGTGTCTGTGTCTGTGTCTGTGTCTGTGTGTCTGTGTCTGTGTGTCTGTGTCTGTGTGTCTGTGTGTCTGTGTCTGTGTGTGTGTGTGTGTGTGTGTGTGTGTGTGTGTGTGTGTGTGTGTGT